>CAJHQP010001401.1:0-117064 GCA_905132765.1 Moricandia arvensis | reverse complement strand
GAATACTTACTAAAAAAATAAGACATATTGAAGGAGTAGGAAAGTAATTAATATTAGTTGCGTAAGAATATTTATATGTTTAATACATTGAATACTTACTAAAAAAATAAGACATATTGAAGGAGTAGGAAAGTAATTAATATTACTTGCGCAAGAATATTTTTCCTTCTATATATTAAATGAGAAGTACATTTGACATGTGGCGCTCACAGAGCCCTTCTCAGCCGAAATAACGCGATTCTATTGGTGATTTTTCGGAAATTCATTTTTGATTTATTTTTCTCATGACATAACAAAAAAGGGAAGTCCTATAAATGCTAAACTTATTTTGTTTAATGCATTGAATACTTTACTAAAAATAAGATAGATTGAAGGAGTAGGAAAATAATTAATATTAACTTGCGGCAAGAATATTTATATGTTTAATGCATTGAATACTTACTAAAAAATAAGACATATTGAAGGAGTAGGAAAATAATTAATATTACTTTCGTAAGAATATTTATATGTTTAATGCATTGAATACTTACTAAAAAAATAAGACAGATTGAAGGAGTAGGAAAGTAATTAATATTACTTGCGCAAAAATATTAAATTAATACATGTATTTACTACTATCCCTTACTAAAAATACGGTAAATCATATTGATTACTTGCGCAAGAATATTAATTAATACATAATTTACTACTATCGATAATTTATTTGTTTAATGGCATTGAATACTTACCAAATAAGATTTGTAATTTAATATTACTTGCGCAAGAATATTAATTAATACATGTATTTACTACTATCCTTTACTAAAAATACGGTAAATCATATTGAATTACTTGCGCAAAAATATTAATTAATACATGTATTTACTACTATCCCTTACTAAAAATACGGTAAATCATATGTATTACTTGCGCAAGAATATTAATTAATACATATATTTACTACTATCCTTTACTAAAAATACGGTAAATCATATTGATTACTTTGCGTAAGTTAAAATCATATCATATGCATTTAATTTTCTTCTATAAAATTAATATCCTTACTTAAACGGGTTCCATTATTTATTTTATGAATATTTTCGTTGACGTCGTTTATAAACCTATATGATTCCCTTCATATATATAGAGGTCAATTGTCGAAGATTTAAATCATATCTACTCTTGTTTCTTCTCCACGCCTCTTTTCCTCTTCTTCTGACATGTCTGGCTCTGATTCATCACCGTCCTCCCTTCCCGTTACTCTAGACTCCATCAACCCCAAGGTAAAGTTTTGTTTTTGTTTTTGTTAATTGTTTTTTTTCTTTTTTTTTAGTTTCTTGAGAATTGGTCTAATTAAGCATATGTTTAGGGTTGATTTGTCTTTGTTACATATTATATTATAGTTATGCTTTGTTTGTCTACATAGTTGTTATACATCTTCAGCTAACTCAAGTGAGATGTGTGTTTTTTGGGGGTTGTCTTAATTCTAAAATGTGAATATGCTGTCTGTAGAGAAATTGTCAGCATTGCTCAGGTAAAGCAATCATCTTTTTCCTTTAAATTGTAAAGTTGGGTAAGTGCTTTTGCATCATTTTTGCTTCTTCTCTTCCAACCTCGCGAGGTTGGAAGATGATTTGAAGACTAACAAGGACGCCTTCCCTTCGATGAGGTATGTTTAATCATTATGTAGTCCTAAAAAATTGATTCTAACTTACTCTTTTGCAGATTATCTACTGTAATATTTGAAAATCCTCAGTCTCTTGGCCAACGCTATAACATTCTCCAGAGAGGTAAGTAAATGGACCTTTGATGGTACTTCTGGTTTGTTCCATGTGTTAGTTAGGAGTAACTTGTGACATCCATTGTCTCAGGTTCTGCTTTGTTTCCCACACAGCTTTGTTGGACGAGAGTGCTACACATGGTTGTTCAGGTACCAAAAAAAAGTGAGTGATTTTTCTAGCCTTTGAGTTGTTTATCTTCAGGTGGTACAAGATTTTGTTTAACAATGGATGTTGCAATTTTTAACAGTTCTGATTCTATTGACCGTGCTTAGAAGATTCTCGACCAGATTCCCGGGAAAGTACTGGTGCTTTACAGGCCACAAGTCAGGTTTTGTGGCATGTCAATATTAAACATCTCCTCTCTTTCTCTCAGGTGAAGTGATTCCTTTTCTTAATCTTCTGTTTTTTCTCAGTGGTATCAAGGGATTACGTGATGCAATTGCTGCTGGAACCGAAGCCCGTGATGGTTTCTCAGGTATCAAGGCACTAAAGAAGACCGGTCAGAGCTACAAATGTATGCATCACAATATTTTCCTCAAATATCAGAGCTTCTCAGGAGGTTACCACGTGTTATCCTTTGATGTTGAAGACCAACGACTGTCTCAGGTCGGTTAACAATGAGCTGGTGAAAGGGTCGTTTCTTGATTCGTTCTTGATCGTTGGGAAAGTGTCTTCTGAAGCGGTGATGGAGGCAAAGTGGTCACAGAAGAAGTCGTTGGTGCAGTGGTTTAAGTTTGGCTTGAAGGAGTCTCTGTGGAAGCGAGGCTTTGGGTGATGCAGTTTGCACTTTGGGTCGTTTTTTTTTGGTATTTGAAATTTTTATCAATGAATCTTGAGAGTTGGTTTTTTTCTTGATTATGTTATGACCTTATGGTTTATGATTAAAAGTTTTTTTGTCACTATATGCGTTATTTTGGATATTTTGTCATTTGTCCTACCGTAACATGTCTTAGATTCATAGGCGAACCAAAGTATATTACTTTTCTTTGGAACTAATCCCCCTAATTACAAAGTTGACGTATACATATAAATCATATAATTTTTACACTTTTATAAGTCTCGAACCCTCTTCTTAGGCTTTTATGGGTATTTATATATTCTAAAAACATGTGATAAATACTACGAACAAATTGTTGTCAAATACTAAAATAGGCTATAAATTACATTAGATAAAGGATCGTAGTACTGTAATAACTGGTAATAGAAAGTGTAAAAATCCTAATAACTGGTAAAGAAAGGAAGCCGGAGACGAAAATTTGAATGTTGTTTACAAACAAGTTTTTCAGAATATTCCGGTAGCCAAATGTACTTAATTGTACCTTTATTTTTTCCAATAAATTAGGAAAATATAGAAACTGTTACAATTATTTATCTTTTCGATTTCTCCAGATGGGTAGTGATGAGTAATAAAATTAAATCTTAAACATACATATTAGGATTTTTAATGATATTGCAATTATACATACACACAATTATGTTGCACCTGATACTGAGATACTTTGTTCCATCATGTCCATATAAATTATTGAGTACCAGCATTTGCATGTGTCGTTGCTTTACCCCAAACACGGTGGTCTTATAATATAAAATTTGAGTCTGCCAAAACCCAACCACTATTAAGCCCATAATTGAATCTGTTCATGTCCGCACAGGGTGCGGGCCGGTCACCTAGTATCCCAAATAAAGTTTAAGATCTATTTTTCATGAATTAAAATTTAGAGATTTAATATCTCCAAAAAATTAAATATTAAAATCTCAAAATCCATAAATCACAATCATAGCTCGTTTACTGTAAACCGTAAACCAAATTTAACGAACTAAGATCCAATTAAGATCTGAATTCATTTAATAAAATCAGAAACCACCGGATTAGTATCCAGACCCGATGAAATCCCTAAAATTTACCAATTCTATATTTGTTAAGAACCCTAATTAAATCCCTAAAAAACTCATAAATGAAGATAAATTGTCATATGTTTCTTCTTATTTCAGTTAGACACCAAATTCTTCTCCATCGAAGACAAATCATCATTTGTTTCATCTCTACAACGCGACATGTTCACGTTCCTCCTCAGTCAACGTCGTACTTTTTGATACTGTTATTGTTATCACCAGAGAGCATAGTCAGGTCTCTGGAGACACAAAAGATTATATGTATAATTTTTTTATTGCTTTAGAAATTTTTCAAAATTAAAGCTTTCAATGTCTTTCTTTTAGATCTTATGATCTTCTTTCTTAGATCTCATGATCTTATGGTACACGTTTTTTAAGATCATTTTGCAGTTTTAGCAGAAAAACTCGTTTTTATGGTTCTGACAAGAAAACTCGTTTTAACATTTTTGGTGGGAAAACTCGTTTTTGCAGCTTTGGCGGGAAAACTCGTTTTTCCGGCTTTGGCGAAAAAACTCGTTTTTCAATTTTTGCAGGAAAACTTGTTTTGCGGGAGATCTCGTTTTTGCAGTTTTGACGGAAAAACTCTTTTTAATGGTTTTGACGGGAAAACTCGTTTTTGCGGCTTTGGGTGGAAAAACTTGTTTCCTGGTTTTGGCGGGAAAACTCATTTTGTGATTTTTAGCAGAAAACCTCGTTTTTACGGTTTTAGCGGAAAAACTCATTTTTACGGTTTTGGCCGGAAAACTCGTTTTGGCGGGAAAACTCGTTTTTTTTTGCGATTTTGGCGAGAAAAAACGTTTTTGCGAGAAAAGTCGTTTTTACAGTTTTGGTAGGAAAACTTGTTTGGCGGAAAACTCATTTTTGTGGTTTTGGCCGGGAACCTTGTTTTAGCAGGAAAAAATAAAATTTTGTGGAAAATTCGTATTAGCGGTTTTGGTAGGAAAACTTGTTTTTAGGGTTTTGACGGCAAAATCATTTTTCGGTTTTGGTGAAAAAATTCGTTTTGTGGTTTTGGTACGAAAACTTTTTTTGTAGTTTTGGTAAGAAAACTCATTTTTGAAATTTTTATATAATTTGTTTAAAATGGTGAAAAACATAATAATATTATTTAAAACTCATGGGTACCCATTACCCTTTTGTATTTACCCAACATAAATATGGGTTTAAAAATTTATATTCATGTTTGACCCAATTAATTTTAGGTTGGGTAAAAACCCAACCCATTATTAGTGGCTTTGGGTAAACCCATGGGTAATTACCCATTTTAACATCCCTAGGTAGATCACTCCATGAGACTTATATTTATAGTGAAAGACAATTTCCTTTAACATGTGGGATATGGAAACACTAACCTAACCTAATAGAAAACTTATTTTTCATATTCTAGATTTCATTTTTGTAATCTTAACATATTAAACATTTATCAATATGTTAAGTTTCCACAAGTTTGGAATTATCCAACATCCACCCCTCAATTCCAATTTGAATTTCTTTTGACAACAAACACCATGTTTTATTAGTTCAAGACAAAAATGTTAGCTTGTGAGACTAACCATGTCGGAATCAAAGAGTTTACACTGGAGAAAATAGAGTTTCAAAGACGAGCTCCTTTAGCAAGGATGTCGGCTCTTAGCAGTAAATTTAGAAACCAAAAGGTAAATTCATTCCATTTCGAAGCCAAGATTGGTTAATCTTCTTCTTCATTTATTAGCTTTACAAGCTGGAGACAGTCTGATTCAAAGGACATTGACGTAAAGCCTAGCTGCAAAGAGCTTTTCATTGCACACAACAAGATGTTGAACTCTGCATGTATATGGGATGGGACCTGGTTCATCCCAATGGACCCATAGACATGAGACCCTGATCCGAGATCGAAAACAAAGCCACCTCCGGTAACGTTTAAATTTGTCACCCAAGATGCATCCACTTGACATCGAGGGAGTGGTGATTCATTCATAGAGTTTTTATTAACTGGTGGAGGCACAACCGGTGGTACTGTGTGAGGTATTAGCACTTGCGTGACTCGCCACTGTTCTTCTTCCCGAGTCACATGGCTACATGTATCCGGTGGGGGAATTTCCTTACCATTAAACACATTCTCGTTTCGTGCTTTCCAAATGAACCATATAATTCAAGGGAATCATGAAAACACATTATCAGGAGTTCCTATTTTTTCGCACATAGCAGTAACTAGTCAAAATTTTCCATTAGAGAAAAACTCTGGAAAGATTCTAGAGACAATGGTATATCTGAAAGGCCCAGGTCTGTAGGGCGGGCAGGCATAGAAACAAACAATGGTTTATCGTTTTCCTCTTCGTTCTCACACCTAGGACAAGTATGATCTGTGCCACAATGTTTGTCAGCAAGCCAGCTGCAGGTAGCGATGCAATCTTAAAGCACTTTCCATAGGAAGTGCTTGATTTTGCGAGTAGTCCTTCAACTTCCATATCATGGCTTTTAGAAGATTAGTGCTCAGTTCAGAGACTTGCCTTTCTAGCTTAGCTTCCTTCAGTTGTGATGCCTTATATACCCGGACTTGACTGTGTATTGGCATGACTTCGTATAAATCCAACAAAAACCATCCTCTTTACCAATGTAACCAGGACGTATACTCCGTATCAACATGATATCTCCTAGGTCAAACATAGCCTCAAGGATATCAGTTCTCCATTGTTTTGATGTCCCATCAATGAGATGGCTAACAAGTAGTTCTTGATCACGGTAGATGCTGGAGTCCAAGGCCGGTTGTGCAGGGGTCACCGGTATCCATGGATCCAGCCACACTCGTGTGTTGCAACCTGACCCTATTTTCTTTCTTAAGACTCTTTTGGTGAAGGTCCTGTGCTGCTAAAATACTTATCCACCCATAGGCTGAAGAGTTTGAAGATTTGACTTCCATGGAACTAATATGCCGGAAATATCTCCCCTTTAGAACACGAGCAAGTAAGGAAGTAGGATGGTGCAAGAGTCGTCAAAATTACTTCGCTAGTAAATCCAAATTAAAATCGTGAAGATCCTTGAATCCTAATCCCCCATTATCAAAAGACAAGCAAATTTTCTCCCAGGCTATCCAGTGGAGTCCTTGATTATTGGCTTTCATGTTCCACCAAAACTTCGCTATTTCACCTTGAAGTTTATTTATGATCTCTTTTGGTAGAAGGAAGCATGATATTACATAGGTGGGAGGAGCTTGGGCTATGATTTTAGAAGAACTTATTTACCTCCTTTAGATAAAAGTATTGCCGACCAGAAGTTTGTACGGTCATTTAGACAATCCCTGATGAAAGCAAAGACTTGGTGCTTCGATCTGCAGATTTTCTCAGGTAACCCCAGGTACATTCCCATTCCACTTTCCTTTTGGATACCGAGGGTTGCTTGAATGTTCCTTTTATATCCTGGTCTACTTTACTGCCACACAAAATAGAGGATTTCCAAGGATTTAACTGCTGCCCTGAAGCCCTCCCATACAGCTTAATAATTCACATTAACTCAACACATTGCTTGACATCGGCTTTACAAAAGAACAAGCTATCATCAGCAAAGAGAAGGTGTGATACTGCCGGGCTAGCCCTAGCGATTTTTAAACCCGTAATGCTTCCTTCCTCTTCCGCCCCTTTCAGCTGAGAGATTAGGGCTTCAGTCAAAAGGATGAATAGGAAAGGGGACATGAGATCTCCCTGGCGCAAGCGCATCGGTTGTATGTTTCTCGTTCGCCATTTAGGAGTATTTGATACGGAACCGATGAGACACAACACCGAATCCAGTATAACCACGTCTCTACAAAGCCCATTTTTAATAAGAGTGCTTCAAGGAAATTCCATTCAACCTGGTCATAATCTTTACTCATATCGGTCTTGACCGCCACGAACTTTTCCTTACACATCGGACTTGTTCGAAGAGCATGAAAAACCTCTTGAGCTAAAAGGATGTTATCAGAGATGAGACGTTTTGCCCAAAGGCGGATTGGGTCTCCGAGATAAGCTTCGGGAGGAGTTTTTTCAGTCTAGAACATAAAATCTTTGAGATGATCTTGTAAGTGACATTGCAGAGACTGATCGGTCGGAACTCAGCCATCTCTCGCGGCCTCTCTGTCTTGGGTATCAGGCAGATGTTCGTCTGGTTTAGCCTAGGGTCAAAGGCACTTGAGACAAATAAAATTTGGACCATCGATATTATTTATTTTGCTGTAATCTCCCAAAAGCGCTGATAGAATAAACTTGTCATGCCGTCCGGACCTGGTGCCTTTTCAGGATTGATATCTTTAATGGCTTTCTTGATTTCTTCATCAGATGGTGGTCGTATTACAGTCTTGTTCATGGGTGGTGTCACTTTCACAGAAATATACCGGAGAGCTTCCTCAAAATCTTCTGCCTCCGAGGAAGTAAAAAGATTTTGGAAATACTAAGCAGAAACCTTCTCTATGCCCTCATCGCTTTCAGCCCATCCACCACCTGGCTTTTTCAGCTTTATGATACGGTTCCGGGCTCGTCTTTGATTAGTTATTGCGTGGAATTTTTTTTTATTCCTGCCTCCATCTTTTAGCCATAGGGCATGACTCTTCTGCCTCCAGTAAAATTCCTCTTCTCGAAAAGCGGTGCAGAGTTTCCATTTAAGATTTAGCAACTCTTCACTTGTGACGTTTTCATCGGTTTGGTCCCTCTAAAGTTGTTCCTTGGTGATCTCAATCTTTTTCTCTTTGTTTGAGGGGTTACATCTTTTCCAGCGGGATATTGCTCGTCTTATGTCACATAACTTAACGTGGAGAGTGCGGTTATCACAGGTCTCCTTTGATCGCCATCCCTTTTCGATCGCGTCTTAAAGCCATCTTTATCAAGCCATCGTCTATCAAACTTGCAGCTTCGGCGTAATCTGATAGAACGTGATTGAATACGAGCTAGGAGGGGGCGATGATCAGAGCCACAAATCTTTAGATATTCCACATTGGTGTGGGAAATAATATGGTGCCACTCTTCATTGCCTATTACACGGTCTAGTCGACATTAGACTTTGCCGGAGCTTCGATATCCTATCCATGACATCGAATTGCCTTTATATGGGAATTCCACCATTCCACAATCAGCTAAATGGATTTAAATGCAAGGAAAGATGTTTCCGACCGTTTTCCGCCTCCTTTCTTCTTGTGGTTCCCAGTGATCTCATTAAAATTGCCACTCATAAACCATGCACCAGTTCTAGTGGAACTCATACGGGTTAATCTTTCCCACACATAGTCACGACACTCAACGACTGGATCACCATAAACAAAAGTCATAAGAACTTTGTGTCCCTCTATAGATGCTGCATTGTCAATCATGCGTTTATTGAAATAAAGAATCGACACATCATAAGAATCCATATAAAAAGTGCTAGTCCACCGCTTCGACCCTCCGGTTCGACGGTGAACAATTTATTATAACCAAAAGAAACATGAAGGTCTTTCAAAAAAGAACGAGTGTTTTTTTTTGTTTCAGAAAGAAAATAAAAAGAATGTGCGGAAAACGATGCACCTCCGCGAGGTATAGCTTGGTCAAGTAGACTCCCGCCCCTTGACAGTTCCAAGGGATTGTATTCATATCTTCTTACTGGGTTGGTTCTGGGACCCCACTGAACCTGAAACAAAAGATGAGATCGTACTTTTAGCAGAAGGAAACACCTCAGTATGAGGGATAGCAAGAGAGGTAGATTTTTTTTAAATTAACGAGCCTCTCTTTCTCAAGGATGGGCGTCCTCTTAAAGCACTCAACTTCTTTGACACTTGTGCTCCCTTTAGCTCCCTGCTTTGGGACTTTTTCTATTTTTTTTTTGCTTCTGCGCCGCCACCGTTCCAGCCTTGTGACGTGCCTGTATGCGAGTTTCTATTTGGGCCAGAGCTTTTATTCTTCATCTGGTACATACTGATAGGCTGACTCGTCTTTGTTGTGGCCACCATTGTTGTATCCTTAGCTTTTATCGCAGCATTTTCTGGAGAGAGTTGAGATATGACATCTATGATCTCTGCATCAAAATCAGTCTCATCTACTAGCAGATCATCATTTTGTATCATATTATCATCCATAACGACATCACCAAACTCGTCCACAAGTTTTCTACTTCCACTTCTTCTTCCCTAGTCAAGACCATATCAACTATGCGGTTTGATCCCATCTTCCATCAGATTATCTAATTCTAGACAAGGTTCCTTTGTTCCAGACATGTCTAAGCTGGGATGAAAGAAACCTGGTAGCTGGTGGGGAGACCGAGTCCCTCCCTCTCGAATTATGACTGTACCTCTGTCTCTAGATAGGATAGCGTGTGAAGCCCCTTTCAAAGCAGAGAGAGGGGAATTTTGGATGGCTTCTTCATGAATTATGGCTTTTCCTTTAAGCCGTCGCAGGCTTTCCTCAGAAGTCTCATTCTTATGGACCACGAGAACTCCACTCCCATGTCCACCCTGAACATTGCGTCCCAGTAACCCTCCTGATACTGTTTGCTGAGAATCTGCCTTTCTAGGGTGTGAGCTCTTTGATTCTTTGAGTTGGTGACAGTTCTAGAGGGACAATTACTTTTTTTCTTTATTTGTCTGCAAATGGGGTCTCCAAACTTGTTGGGAAACTTGAGAATGGTGAAAGTTATACTGCTCCTTCATTTTATATGTCTCACGTCCTTTCTGGCGTTCCATCGAGCTCTGCCTCGGACGAGAGTTGTAATCAACTAGTTTCCTTTTCTCATGATCGTCCAGACGGTTCCACACAGTAACCTTTTGTTGATGGCGTGGGTAGAGCTCCTCTTTCTCCCCCTACTTCTCTCTGCTGCCTTCGGTGCGCCTCTGTTCGAGAAGGTCTTTGAATTCCAGTAGCTTTCGAATTCCTTTAGTCGTTTTTCACCTCTGGATTGTCCAGGATAACAAGCTCGAGATGGGGATCTTTGGTAAGCATCACCATTAGGGGAGCGAGGCCTCTTATTGTTTGTCGCTTTATTTCTGTTTTTTTTTCACTGGTCCAATCAGAGCTTGGTAAGAGAGTGCTTGTGACTCTACTGGGCTAAGCTCATGTAGTTCCTTTATCCTTTACTCACGTTCTTCTTGAGATAAATATGGGCAATAATAGATGTTGTGGGAGATATGCTTACACGCGAAGCAGTGTCGGTTGAGGCCTTCGTAAGTCATGTAGACTTTTCCTATCTCTCCATTCGGAAATTCTACTGTTGCCTCCAGATTGAGAGGTTTATCTGCATCAATTGAGACTTGCAGTCGAGCATTCTTTGCATCAATGTCCTCTAGCTTCCCCAAAGATTTTGCGACTGCAGTGAAAGTTTTATCATTCCAAAAGTGGACTGGAACTCCGGTGATCTTGATCCAAAAGGCGATTGTGTTGGGGAAGTTTTCACTTGTTGATGGTTCCCAACGTTCCATGGCAAAGATCCAGTGGTTAAAATGGCATGGCCTCTTGTTTAGAACCATGAGAAGGTCCTCTTCCTTTCCAAAATCGAACTAGAAACGCCCGTTACCCAAGTTCACTCCACAAACTCTTCCCTCTACGTTCCAGATACGTGCTCTTGGAAGGAGAGCAATCATAGCTTCCACACTTCGTCCACCTCTGTGCAACACTCTTCCGATCAGTTTTTTTTAAGCACTCAGTTGCATCAGTTAGGTCGTATACTGGCATACAAATAATCTCATCCTCCACCTCCAGATCTAGACGACGCCGGGCAGAGGAAGAGGATCCTCTTTGGCGGATTAGGTTTGACTGAAGACTCACCCTTTTTGAAGCGAGATGGCTGCACAAACTTAGCACAAGGCTAGAGAGATCAAAGAGAAACCCTTGAGATTAGATCTGCTTCTGTAATAAGGAAAAAAAGGCGAAGGACGTAATTCCAACTTGAATTAGGGAGTTCAATTTCTTGAACTCCAATTAAGCTCCTCATTTGCTTGAACTTAATCCTTGCTAAAGGCTTGCTAAGGATGTATGCCTTCTGCTCAACACCCGACACTTTTATCTCTGGTTCGTCTTTGGCCTTTGATATCTTTGAACTCGACTTCGTTTATACGTGAGTTGTGGTACACACTTTATCTTTATGTCACATATCCCTATATTTTTAACTTCATCTTTCTATCTACAAGCTTCCACATCTTGTTTCCTGTGATAGATTCCAACTCGATTACCATTCCTTAACCCATTGTCTCGTGTGTTAGGATTCAAGAAAGTTCTCTGGATCGCCATCCACTGTGAGCAACAACATTGCACTTTCTTTATCTGAAAGTAACACATAATCATCGAGATACCTTGGTTTTGATATAGCATGATCATGTCTTGTCACAACAGGTTGAACTCCATCAACTTGGTTTTCAGTGTGACCAATGTCCTCCTCTTCTTCTTCTTCTTCCTCATCTTGGTTTATAGGTACGTGATCATGACCATTGTCATCTCCATCTTCTATGTAACCCTCATGTGGAAGCTTAAGCATAATTGGTTCACAATCTGCTTGGGTTGTTGTCGATGTCCAATCCCAAGCTTTCTTCTCGTTGAAGATCACATATCTACTCATCATTACTTTTCCTGCAACTGGATCATAGAGTCTGTAGGCTTTGGAACCCGACTCAGTTCCAAGACTGATCACAATCTTTGATCTTTCATATAACTTCTTAAGGTAACGTCCAATGATTTTCGCATGAGCTACACAACCGAATATCCTTAGGCGCTCGATATTTGGTTTCCTTGATGTGAGACACTTTTATGGCGTTTTATCCTTCAATGATTTTCAGGAATTCTCTTGATGAGTTAAGTTGAATGTCTTACAACTTCTCCTTATAAGTAGTTCGGCATCTTCATTGCCTTCAGCATACTTCTTGTCATACCCATTAAGGTTCGATTTCTTCTCTCCACCACACCGTTATGCTGAGGCGTGTAAGGCATGGTTATATGCCTTTCAATCCATTCTCTTCAAATAATAGATTGATCCCAACTGAGGTAAACTCTCCTCCTCTATCGGTGCGAAAAGTTTTAATGGTTAACCCGGTTTTCTTCTCTGCACTCTCCTTAAACCTTTCGAATCGATCGAAGGCCTCACTTTTCTCCTTCATTAGTATAACCCACATATACCTGGATAATTCATCAATCAAGACAAATACATACTTATTATCTACTGGCATTGATGGTGTGATTGGTCCACCCAAATCTCCATGCAATAACTGTAATGGCTTTGTCGCACAAAACATGGTCTTAGTCAAGAATGAGTGTCTGATCTGCTTCCCTGCTAGACATGTGTCACACACGATTTCTTCTTGTGTTACACTCGTATTCCTACGACCATCTCATTTTTTACCATGTTTTTCATCACTCCATAGCTTATATGTCCTAGTCGAGCATGTCACCTCCATGTATCATCTTCATCTATACATGTAAACACTCCAGGTATCTAATCTCCATCGGGGTCTTGTAGAGACAGTTTGGAGATCTTGTAACACGTACAAGCAACCTTACGCACGAATCTGTGAGTGTTAAATAGACGTCTTTCATGTTAACCTCTCATCCATTCTTTGTTGCTTGTTCAAGATTCAATATGTTATGCTTCAGGTCGGTATGTAGTATATGTCTTTGAGTGCCTTCTTCTCTCCAGCCTTGCACACAAACGTAATCACACCCTTTCCTACGATATTACCACACGAGCCATCACCAAACTTCACCTTCCCTTTGGTGTTTTGATTCAGACTCGAAAAGAAACTCCTTGTTTCCGTCATGTGATGCTCGCTCCATTATCCATATACCAAACACTTTCATTGCCTTTGTCGATATCAAGATTCTTGGGAATCACTTTATCTTCATTCAAGAGCACCACCTCGTGTGCATATAGTGCATAAACCTCTTGTGTCTCGTTTAGGTTGGTTTCTTGATTTTGCACTGATTTCTTGGGACAAACAGTTGCATAGTGACCCGACTTGTCACATCTCCAACATATCACCTTTGAACGATCTTCCTTTGAGTTTTTATCTTCGGTGTGTGACACATGGTTTTGGTTGCATAAACTACCCCGACCTCTGCCTCTACCATTCCGTCCTCTTCCTCTACCACATAAACTCTCATAGTTCCTCTGACTATGTTAGTCGTTGTTCGAAAATATGAGCTTCTCTTGGTCTTCTTTCTGAGTTTCTTCTCCTACACGCTCCTCGTAAGCCTTAAGCCTTCCAACTTTGTCCTCAAAAACCGTAGAGTTGAGGTCTAGGACTTGCTCAAGCAACACTACGATCTAGATGTCCTTGTGTCTTGTAAGAACCTTCAAGAACTTTTTAACCATCTTGGACTCTTCTATGTTCTCTCCCGACGAGGCTGCCTTGGATGATATGCCTGATATCTTCCACACGAAGTCATCAACCGTATCATTATCATGCATCTTCAACCTATAAAACCCCATCATCAATGTATGAAGTCATGCCTCCCTTACACGATCATCTCCAATGTGTCGTGTCTTGATGGCATTTCAGATGTCTTTCAATGCGATTTGTTCTCCCACCAGGAGAATCAAAGTTTTGGGAACGGATTGAAACAAAAGAGCAGTCGCAACATCGTTCTTCTTTTGATCATCCAAACCGGGGTTCTATCGTGTCCCACACTTCATGAACATGGAGGAACACATTCATCCTCATCGAGCAAACAGTATAGATCGTCGATGAAAACATATGACATTAGATGGATGCGGATCCAATGTCCTTTGTGCGTGGAGCCCTAATCCCGTCAGCCATCTTGCCTTCGCAATCTCTGCTTCATACTCATCAGGATCTTAGAAAGAGCTTTCAACAGGTGGAAAGACTCGGCCGTAAGAGCTTTCAGCGTGTTCTCTAGTTCTAACCACCTAAGACCTTAAAACTTAGTCAAGTCACAACTCAATAACAAAGACGAAAATTGCCTATATTGCTCTAAGCGCTAAGTTTGTTGTGCAAAATTCTGTCTCATGCACCTCTCGCTATGGATCTTCTCTATATATGCCTCCAAGGTTGGTCGTCTTTCCTTTCCTGCCCCCGATTCGATTCTATTCTTTTGCAGAAATCTACCTTATTCTCTAGATCTTCATGATTATCTTGGAAACTTGACATTTATCTTCTTTTCCATTTATCTTCTGCGAAAATCAAGTAAACCGTAATTGTAACTTGGGCTCATTCTCGCCTAATATCGCAAGTGGGATTTTTCCGCATTTTTGACCTTCTCGGGCTGTCTTTCGACTTAAATGTTTTACGATTTATTTCGGAGAGATTGCATTTTATACAATGTTGGTTCACATACCATTGGTTCATGAGATAATGAAAATCAATTGTATTGTCGAGATAACAATGATGTTAAGTTAACCATTATTTTTTTATACGATTGATTCAAACTTTTACGAGAAAACAAGTTTTTGTCGTTTTTGTCGATAACTCCGATCAAGACGAAACAAGAGGCAATTTGGTCGAGACTCGAAGGAGAGTGCTATGAGGGTGAGATGCAGGGTGTCGCTAAAAACTTTTAAGATCTTGAAGATTTCTCTGATCGTTTGTGTGAAGGAAACCGCAATGGGGAAGATGAGAGCCCGATGGTGATTAGAGATATAGATAGAGATGAGTGTTTGTAGTTTAAATTAGGGAGTTTGTGGAGAGACTAAAAGATAAGGGAGACTAGAGAGACTGAGTTTCGTGAAGAAGAAGGAGGGAAAACCCCCTTACTTAACTTTAATCAAAACACATACAAGAGTCTATATATTCTTTTACAACTTTTAAAAATCAAAAACCTAAATCTAAGGGTTGATAATTGCTTGAAGTATGAACGCCTAGGATTGAGTTTTGGGCTGGTCAATCTGATCTTGGTGATGGTCTTTAATTGGCTAAAGCAATTTATAGGGTATGGTATTTACCACCTTTAGGCCATGATATCAGCCCTATTTAGAGTTTATTATATGTTTCTAGAGTTGCATTAGAGTGTTTTCAGGTTCAGATACGTTTTGGAGTACTTTGGTGTTTCTGGAGCTGTTAGAGTCTATTATAGATCTTCCCACGGTGCGATCGAGTTGATATTTTGACACATGATAGAGGTTTGAGTTAGCTTTCCAATGCCACCAGTTTTAGGTCCATTTGACAATTAGGTCTAATGCCCGATTTACTAAAGAGTGGCTTTTCTGCCTCTCAAGCGGAAGCTGTCGAGAAGATGAATGAGTGTCGATTGACGGCACAGACTTGGTGTCAATCGACGGTGAACCCACAAGACAGGCCCGACTAGTTTTATGGCCGACTTAAGCCCATAAACCATCACAAATTACTAGAATACCCTTGCACGACTTTTAAATCCTATTCATGTGTTTCTATGCCATTGTTTAGGCAACAAGCTTTCTTTTATTATATTTCTAGGTTTAGGAGAAAAGGGAGGAACTCCTTCAGAGTCCTCCTGGAAATTTTATGGTTTTCTCTTGATTTATATTATTGCTTTCTATTCTATTCATCTGTGATTTAGGTGACAGCTATCATGCTTGAGTATATCTCGTGTTAAATTTAGGGTTTGTCAATGGTACTGATGGATTAGCCAAACAATAAAATTGCTAGGGTGATTATTAAATCTATCAATAGAATTGTGTTTATTTCTTGTGTTCTAGAGTAGCTAACTAGAACCCTGGTCTTAGGATATTAACAACTGCGAGAGTAGGTTCAATACCATAATTAATCCTTTTGAGCTAGGTTGCTAGAAACAAACGGGAGTTGATCTAGTTAATTCTAGTGAACTAATCATACTAGGTCTTAATGCTTATCTCAACGACCATCGATCAATGCTCGTCCAATAGCGTCGATTGACGGTCAATCCAAGTTCGCAACAAGAGTTGGAACAAAGACTTAGTCAATAGGTTAGACTCACAGAGAGTGCTGGTAGTCTTTTATATTAGATATCGAGTTCTATGACTAATACCCTTATCTTCTATCCTCTATAATCCACTTGCCTAAGACCGTAGATCTAGCTATTTCTTATTATTAATTACAACAACCAATCAATCAACTGCTACCTTGTTTACTGCTTTATTAATCTATTTGCGTAGCTTAATCACAAATGTATTGAGTTTATTTTGCGCCCACACTCCCTGTGGATTCGGTCTCTAAGTACTACAACTCGACCTATTATTTGAGGATGAGAAACATGCTGAAAATTCGGGTCAGAGCAGAATGAGTTGGAAGTATGTCGAAATCTTTTTGATGGAGGAACCACTACCAAATCAGACAAGTCTAGGGGAAAGAATAGCAGAAAGAAAAGGAGGAATTGGAAGATGAGAAAAAGGACCAGCGGTCCACAGTTGTCATTGATTCCCCATTTCTCAGATGGTGCCAAGAAATACAGAGTGCGCAGCAGATGCTTCTCACAGCCATATGCAAAGCTTTGTGCACTCCTTATTGCTGAGCTAATAGACAAAGGAGAAGAGTCTATGGAGGCTTTCACAAAAAGTGTGATGAAGCTGAAGATTCTGGACATTGGGAATTATTTTGGAACAAGTTCTCAATCTCATCTGGACTAAATCAGAGTTCCAAAACGTCAAGCCAAAGACTATAAACAAGCGCTGAATGGGCGGCAACCCACTGTTTAGTAAGTTTTAAATATTGTTTTACATTCATTTATTACTGATTTTTCATTTTTGCTTTATTTTAGGTAAAAAAAACGAGGAAGAAGAGTTTTTCACCGGCATCGATCGATGGCTGGCCAGCGTCGATCGACAGAGCATCACGAGTATCGATCGACACTCATATCTGACAGCAGGTATAACTCGATTTTCCTTGTTAATTTTTTACTTAAGATTTATTTTCCACCAATCTCAGACTGTATAACAGTGGGGACAATGTTGTTTAAGTCTAGGGGAGGTTTACTAATATTGTGTTTTATTTTGAATTTTATTCTTATATGTTTTTATTAAAAGTGTTATAAAGTCAGGAAGGGGATTATGATCAGATTTATATTTTTACTTGTTCACTAACCACTCTATAGCACCATTCTTAGACTTGTTCATTGCAGAGAGTACTACAAATACCAAAGTGGATCATTCTGCCACTATATCACACTTGCTTAGAAAGTTTGAAGGAACCAAAGCTGACCTCCAACCTAATATTGTCTTAATTGCTTGTTTGGGTCTTGGCATACATTGGATCTGATTCCTCCTGTAAGTCTGGAAGGTAAAACTCTGGGTGCTTCTGATTCCCTTCTCTCTCTCTCTCTCTCTCTCTCTCTCTCTCTCTCTCTCTCTCTCTCTCTCTCTCTCTTCGGCATCTATAAAAAGAAAAGATTGAGATGATTTCCTGAGATGCAGAGGGGTAGGTACATTACCGATGACCCCACTATTCTAATTCAAAGGAATGATCACACAGAGTTGGAAGCGAGAGGTAGGTACATTACCGATGACCCCACTATTCGTCTACACTTTTTCAAAAGAAAAAAAAAAGAGAAGAAAGAAAAAAAAAGAAGAAAAATCAAAATGAAGATGAGCGAATGTCTGTATCACCAACATTAATAATTGGATTTGAGATCTAAAAGATTCAGAGAAGAGAGAAAAAAGGGAAGAAAGAGATCAGAGAAGACTACCTTTGTGCTCAGATACTTGTAGGGGTAAAGAGTCTATGTGTCCTTTGATCGATACTCCCAAGGTAAAGCCTACAAATCTATTTATGCAAGAAATGAGATTAGTGGAGGGGTGAGTCACACTAGTATTCGCTAAGTTGTTGGCAGAATCGATTTGGTTGCTATACTAGGATAAGGTATATAAAGTTTCTCTAAGATTAGCATGTATTTTCTGTGGTTGCAACATAGTTTGGTTGATAAGGATGTGTTAGAAATATTGTAATTCCCCGCGTTTTCAAACCTCTTCCACAAGTATACCCTTGTTTTACTTGAGGACAAACAAAAAGTTAAGTCTCGGGGAGTTGATAGGGTCTGATATTTACCACTTTTAGGCCATGATATCAGCCCTATTTAGAGTCTATTATATTTTTCTGGTGTTGTATTAGAGTTTTTTCAGGTTCAGGTACGTTTTGAAGTACTTTGGTGATTCTGGAGCTGTTTGAGATGCAAAACTGCGCAAATGTGTCAGAAGTTTATCTATGGACAGAGATCTTCCCACGGTGAGATTGAGCTTATATTTTGAAACAATATATAGTTTTGAGTTAGCTTTCCAATGCAACCGATTTTAGGTCCACCTGACGGTTAGATCTAAAGTTATGCCCAATTTAATGAAGCGTGGTTTGTCTGCCTCGCGAGCGAAAGCTGTCAAGAAGATGAATGAGTGTCGATTGACGGCACAGACTTGGTGTCAATCGACGGTGAACCCAGAAGACAGGCCCGAGTTTTTTATGGCCGACTTAAGCCCAAAAGCCATCACAAATTACCAGAATACCATTACACGACTTTAAATCCTATTTATGTGTTTCTATGCCATTGTTTAGGCAACAAACTTTTTTTTATTATATTTCTAGCTTTAGAAGAGAAGGGAGGAACTCCTTTGGTTTTCTATTGATTTATATTATTGCTTTCTATTCTATTCATCTGTAATTTAGATCTTTTGTTAGATTTAAGGTTTGTCAATGGTACTGATGGATTAGCCAAACAATAGAACTGCTAGGGTGATTATTAGATCTATCAATAGAATTGTGCTTATTTCTTGTGTTCTAGAGTAGCTAACTAGAACTCTTATCTTAAAATATTGACAACTGCGAGAGTAGGTTCAATACCAAAATTTATCCTGTTGAGCTAGGTTGCTAGAAACAAACGAGAGTTGATCTAGTTAATTCTAATGAACTAATCAAACTAGGTCTTAATGCTTGACTCAACCGACCATCGATCGATGCTCGTCCAATAGCGTCGATCGACCCTCAATCCGAGTTCACAACAAGAGTTGGAACAAAGACTTAGCCAATAGGTTAGACTCACAGAGAGAGCTGGTAGTCTTTTATATTAGATATCGAGTTCTATGACTAATACCCTTATCTTTTATCCTCTATAATCCACTTGCCTAAGACCGTAGATCTAGATATTTCTTATTATTGCTTACAACAACCAATCAATCAACTGCTACTTTGTTTACTGCTTTATTAATCTATTTGCCTAGCTTAATCGCTACTGTATTGAGTTTATTTTGCGCCCACGCTCCCTGTGGATTCGATCCCTAAGTACTACAACTCGACCTCTTATTTAAAAGAGTAAAGTTTCTCTAGGGTAATTTGAGAGAATATCAGCAATCTTGCACGGGAAGCTTGAATGGTTCAGATCGCCCACGTTTGAAATGGATGGATAAGATGGAGTTTTGTGTGGTCCATGGTCAAAAGGTAAAGCCAGATTTTGACCAAATCCTTTCCAGCTAGCAACATGTCACGCCCATCCTCCTCTCTTATTCATTCCCTACGGTCACAAGCTCAGACAACTCCTCTTGTTCCCTAAGTTTGCACATTTTCATTCCTGATCGATCCAAATAAAGTGGTACGGCTGCTCTGTCAGAACGGCCGATGGTACGGACCTCATGTCCGTACCTCACCCTATTTTGCATTAAATATCCCAAGCTTCTCCAAAGACATACCAAACATTATTTGGGCCGCCCTATGTTTGTATGGTGCATACGGTTTCCGTACCGTCCCTACCGCCCTACTCCGGGCGACATATTTTTGCACCATCGCCCAAATCTCTCCAAATGATGTCTAAGTCCCTCTTGGACTTAAACCCTATCTTTGCACACTCTTCAGACACTTCTTGACTCCTCAAACCACTCTTGAATCCTTGACCAACAATCTCTGGAGGTCTTTCCTTAAATGTGCACGAGACCCGAACTCAACCCAACTCTTCCAAAGGCACCATTTTTTTTTCAATTTAACACTACCCTCAAGCTTGACTATAAAAGATTCTTAGACAAGCTTGAAGCCTTGAAGAATCCCCTCATTAAAAACCTTACAAGGAAAACACTTTTGGGACAAAAACTTGTAAGGGAAAAAGAGTAGGTTCCTCAAGGCCTAGGGATTGGCCAGTAAGTCTTTGTGTCTTAGGATCATCTTGATGAACACAAAGACTCTGGATCACGGCACTCTTGGGATGCAAGGTAGATCAACACTTCTTGTACTCTTCTTCAGAACCGATCTTGGTCTCTCCCCTTTTCACCTAACTTCTTGTTAGGTTAAAGTTCTTGGACATACCAGATCCTCCTTCATTGAGTACCAAACACTTGTTGAGTCTTGGGTACTTCTTCTTCATGAGTCGCAACTTCATGGAACTATATGAAATGCCTCAGCCTCTCTCCAATCACCTCAACACTTGAAGCCACCTTGGAGATTGATTCTTCATTCTCCACCACACTTCCATAATCGATTGACTCCTCTTCTTGAATAACCACCAAGTACTCGCGGATCATAGAAGCTTCTCAACACTCCCGCTAAGCTTCAGACTTAATGGAAAAAGCTTGGATGGATAGCTTCTTGATCCGCAACACCAAACCACATCAAACCATTGCAGCCTCTTTTGAATTCGCCATCTTGATGGAATGCTGGTGAATGCCCCAACTACTTCTTCAATCACCTCACAATAGAAGCCGGATTGATAGAGTAGCCTTCTTTTCACACAGCCAAGAGTACTCTGAACACTCTCTTGTCTAAACTCGCCACAGCCTAAACCCGGATGGCTTCATCTTCATTTGCTTCAATGGTAAGGAGGAAACAGGTCTTGAACTTAGAATAATGCATAAATAAGTACATACAATGCTCATCCCATGCAAATACGGTTCTTAACCTAGTTTAATTTAAACAATTTATGCTTTCGGCTAGTCCTCTTATATATTAAATGAGAATAACTTAAAAACTTTTTCTTATGCGTCCCTCACTGATGAAGTCTTAAGAAATTATTATAATTTGATAGGTCAATGATTTTAAATTCTAAAACCAATTAACATCACTTACCAAATTATTTCAAAATGTTTACAAATAATAACTTATAGTAACTAATTGTCGAAATTATAGAACAACTAATATTGTTTGATCAATTATTTCAATATTGATAAACTAAATAATATTATGAACTAAATTTGTATATAAAATAAATAGAATTTATATTCACATAATGAATTATATTTTTATATAATTATAAAATAACTATTAAAATCTTATAAATTCAACTAGTGCTTTATAAATCATTAATAAACAAAATTTAGAAGGTTTTAAAAATTATTTATCATCGCTTACAAATCAATTTATCATAATATTTAATTATTTATAAAAACATATAAACTATTTATAAATATATAAATAACTGATATATTAAATGAGAAGTCACTTAAGTTTTTTTGTTTATGTGTTGATTACTGGTGAAGTATTAAAAATTATTATAATTTGATTAGTGAATAATTTTAAATTTATTTTTAACCAAATCTAAAACTTAAAGGTAGATCTAGAATAAACTAGCAGCATTTCCAAAATAGTCTAAAGAATATTACAGATAATAACTTATGTAAATCATTGCCAAGGTTATAGAAAAAATAATTATGTGTGCTCAATTACTTTAATACTAGTAATCTATACTTATAATATAATGAAAAAAGTTATATTAAATAAAAATAATAATTTTACGTTTTACATAATGAATTACATTCATATATAATTATATAATAACTATGAAAAGCTTACAAAGTCCAGGCATGCTTTATAAATCATTAAAAATTAAAAGTACACAATTATTTATCTTCGCTTACAAAATCAGTTTTATCAGAATTTTAAAATTATTTATAAGATCATATAAAATGTTTTAAAAAAATATAATTCCTACTATATATTAAATAAAAAGTCACTTATGTGACTTTTGCTTATGTGACAATCATCGGTGAATTTTTGTGAAATTGTTAAAATATGATTGGTCAATGATTTTTAATTATAGAACCAATTAAAATCACTTACCAAATAATCTAAAGAATATTAAAAATAATAACTTTTGGTAACTAATTTTAAAAATTATAGAAAAATAATAATGTCTAACTAATAATGTCTGATCAATTATTTTAATATAATAAACTATATGATATAATGAGCGAAATGTTTTCTACAAAATAAATATAAAAATTTCTATTTTACATAATGAATTCAATTTTAATATAATTATAAAATAAATATTAAAATCTTATAAAGTCTACGCATGCTTATAAATAATTAAATAATTTATTTATCATTGCTTACAAAATCAATTTATCAAAATTTTAAAATTATCTATAAGAGCATATAAATCATGGGCTTTTTGCAAATATAACTCAAAACTCAAAGTCAAACACAAAACTTACCCATGATTTTTTTGGAACTTTTATTTTTCTTATTCACCCCAAAAGTTTGGATTATTCACGAAAATGCCATTATTTTATTTTTATTTTTTTTGAAAATGAGTATTTTACTCTGTCATCCTCATCTTCTTCAAGTATTTACAATATTATCATTGCCTTCAACACATCAACCACCATGAACAACCAATTTGAAGTTTCTAATGCACCTAAAAATTGATTTTCAATCTTCTTATCTCATTTTTTATGTTCAAAAACTAAATCTCTTTCACTTTCTCTCTATATTCATCTAAAACCCCCCAAGATTTTGATTCTAAACTTTGTAAGATTCAAACTCATGATTCTTGATCATTAACAAGTAGATTGTTTCGTGGTGAAGTTATGTTTATTAGGAGAAGCTAATTTAAGTTATCTCACTGGTTGAAAGTATTAAATTGTTTGTTTTTTCAGATTTGTTCGCCATAAGACTTTCATGTAAGTCTTCTGGTCAATTCAGATGTTAATTTTGCAATTGAATTTATGTGTGTTTTTAGAGACCACTTCTCTGAAAGTTTTCAAACTTTTCTTTGTTAACAAAATAATCTCGAAAAAATACCAGAGAAGACTTCCATGTAAGTCGTCTAGGATAAATATGTTAGTTTAGCAATTGACCGGATAGTGTCAGAAATTTGACTTTCTCTAGACGACTTACACTGAAGTCTTCCGCGAGAAGAATTTCGTGTAAGTCTTCTGAACTCTCGGTAAAAATCTTCTCAGTGTCGGTGAAAGTCGTCTCAGGTTACTTTTGCAATTGAAAAATAAAAATTATATATTTAATTTTAATTAGACGATTTCTATGTAAGTCTTTCGGCAGATTTCTTACATGGAAGTCTTCCAAAAATTGTTTTCCGAGATTTTGATCAAACCTTGGATATCACATAAGATTTCCCTGTAAGTCATCTGACAAAAGACATACATGTAGGTCGTCTAGTTAAAATTAAATATTTAAGTTTTATTTTTCAATTGCAAAAGTAATCTGAGACGACTTATATATAAGTCATCTAGTAAACATTAAATATTTAAGTTTTATTTTTCTACTAAGTCGTCTAGGAAAAGTTAAATTTCTAACACAATTTGGTCAAATGCAAAACTAACATGTTTATCCTAGACGAATTACCGGGAGGTCTTATATGGTATTTTTGAGACTTTTTTGAAAACAAAAGTAAGCCTATATTTACAAAGGAAGACTTCCAAAGAAGTATGATGTAGAGTAGACTTCTTTGGAAGTCTTCTTTTGTAAAATTTCAATTGCAAAAATCGCTTAATTGACGACTTCCTAGAAGTCTGCCAGAAGACTTCCTTGGAAGTCGTCTACTTCAAAGTTTAATAAACTTTCATTTTCTCTACAACTATAAAGATTTTTTAACATTTTTTGTTAATTCATGTATATTAGTTGATAGGTTGGTTCCTGAACGAAATTCATAACTTAATTGGTTTTAATTATGAGTTTACAATATTCATGTTTATTATTGTTTCTAGATAATCTAAGAAGACTTCCGTGGAAGTTTTCTACGTTAATATTTGTAAACTTGTTATATAACTTTAAGATATATTTTTTAAATTTCAAAAGTTTTAAGTAACTTCAAAAATATCAAGTAATGTGGTTTAATTTGTCTTCTTAGATCATAAGATATACTTTTAACTTTCATGAAATTTTAAATTTCAATTTTCACTTAAATTTTGAGTTTCCCGCTTAAATTTTAATTTCCACTTTAAATTTAAGTCTTCAAGAAGACTTCACAGAAGTCTTTTTTGAAGTCTTCCAGTGAAACTGTTATATGTTTGAACTTATGTAATATTTGATATTTTCTGAATTTGGCTAAGTTTTCTTGAGAAGTCTTCTCCCTTAGTTGTAGTAATTTTGACGAATTTTTTGTGTTATTATGTTTTGTTATTGAAGTTGTATCAATAACTTTGGCAAGATAATATTGTAAACATGAATATATTTACCAAAATTTTTCATTAATATCTCTTTAAATTTACAAAAGAATTCACAACTAAAAGAGTACCCCTACAAATCACCAAACGATCATAAAAAAATAGTATAGATCATTACTCCACAAAAACAAGTTTGGACTCCATTTGCATGAGAGAAAACTCCGTCAGAAGACTTCTAGCACATTATATGTTAGAAGACTTCCCAGAAGTCTTCCAAAGTCTGACTCAGATTTGAAAAACCTGCAAATCTAAAAGCGTTCAAATGGCTTTAAAACAGAGAAAATGAAAGGAAGATGAGATAGGTTTACCTTTCAAGAACACATAAAAATACATATCCAAAAATATATCTACCTTTAAAGTAGTAAAAAATGAGAACCATGTCATAAAAAATCTGCAAAACAAGATGAATTAGTGAGAAAGACATGAGACAAAAAATGATAAACTGATATCTGCAAAACAAGATGAATTAGTGAGAAAGACATGAAACAAAAAATGATAAATTGATATAAAATTTGGTGTCTTCAAGTTCTAAGAGACTTAAATGAGATTGAAGAGTTTTAATTTGGGAAAAAGGTAAGAGCTTTAAGCAACCAAAGACTTACCAAAACTCTGCCATGAAAACTTACCAAAATGCTCATATCTGTTATGAAATAGGAGATATAGGATAAAACTCCGCGAGAAGTCTTCTAGCGTATTAAATGCTAGAAGACTTCCCTTGAAGTCTAACAAATTTGTCTTAGATACTGCATATCCAAAAATATTCAATTGTCTTCAAAACATTGAAAAATTTAAAAAATAATGTATGAACTTAAAAGAACAAAAACAGTTTTCAAAAGTTAAGAGATTTAACTAACAAGAAGTTACCAAATGAAAAAAAAATATGATTTATAGATCTACCTTTAAAGAAGTTGAAGATGAGAATCATGTAATGAAAAACCTGTAAAAACAAAATAAATCAGTAAGAAAGATATGAGATAAAAATGAGAAATTGATATAAACTTTGGTGTTTTTCAGTTCAAAAAGATTAGAGAGGGGTTGGAGAATTTTAGAATAAGAAAATTACATTTTTGTTTCAGGCATTTAAGAGGAAGAGAGAGATTGCGTAAATTTTTCTTTATATAAGGAGATAAAAATTCTAATAAAATTAAATATTTTCGATTCAGAAGACTTTCAAGTAAGTCTTCTAATAAAATACCTCTTAGAAGACTTACTTGAAAGTCTTCTACACCATAAATTTACTATTTGTCCATAAGACTTCCGCAGAAGTTGTCTAGTGCATTATTTGTTGGAAGCCTTAAGTCACCTAAACCCTAAACTCAAAATAACTAACTCACTAGAAAAATACACTTCATAAAATTTAATTCAATTTTAAAAGTGTTTAATGTAAACAAAACTAAACACATATAAGTCAAATTTTAATTTTTCAAAAAAAAGTTAATCTTTCAAAATCTAACCCCAAAAAACATACAATACTACAACATATGTTACCAAATTCAACACAAAACTAAACACATATATGTTATAATTCTTTTACAAGATCTTAATTTATATCATTTACAAATAATTACATGACTTCAATTTTTCCACATCAAAATATCTTTTATAAAATTTATAATTTATTTTAAAGATCTAATATATGAGTCTTCTAGAAGACTTACAGACCTTAGAAGACTTACAAAACTTCACAAGACTTTACGGGGTTATATTCGTAAAGATGAATTCGATTTTTTTTGTTTGGTCATAAGGAATTGGTTGTAATTTCATTAGTCTTTTGGGTTACTTCTGCATTTGATTCAAGTTTTGGTATATTTTTGGGATTAAAATCAAGTTTGAGTAATATTTGGCAAATTTCCCATAAATCATTTATATATTGAACGAGAAGTCATTTAAGTAATTTTTTATTATGTATCGGTCATTGTTGATGTCTTAAGACAATTGTTATAAATTGATTGATCGATAATTTCTAATTTTTATTTATTTTAATTAGATCTAAAAATAAATAGTAACTCTATAATGAATTAATATTGCCATGATTAATTTCTATGCCCGAAAGGAGTTCTATGGTAGCTTTGTATCTTGGTAATGTTGTTGTTCAGGCTGATTCAACAGAATAATCTAGGTAGTTTTGGATACATCATAATTTGAAGAAGATGATTGATCAGAAGCTAAACGACTCTGATTAATTGAAGCGTGTGCTCGCTCCGAGAACTTACACAAAAACCATAATGTATTGTTACACACGAGCCATCTCTTAAACATTATTGGTCAAGTGATTCTCATATGTGTTACCATCACATTCAATTTTAATTAAAAAAAAATAACATGATTTTGAAAAAAGATGAAATGGTTTTGGAAAAATGTGACATGACATCAAATTAATTGTGACATGTACAATTTTCTTATCAAAATTTATATTCTTTAGTAATGTTTTCTTAAATATTGCAATTTCTATTAACTCCTATATCACCATCAATGTAAATTTTTTATATAAATACTTATTTTGATAATACTAAAAAAATATATTAACAAATAATATCTCAAATGTAAATTATTTTTTAACAAAAATATTATATTTAAAAATATTATTTTATGGATAGTGTAGAAAAAATCGTAATAATGTATGATTGGAAGAGTACCGTTTGGAGTACATCGAGTCAAGGAACACATCATCTTGTTGGAGGTGAAAAAGGAATGTTCTATGCAATGTCAAATACTCGTGTCGTGATCAAGGGGGCAAATCACATTTAAAAAATATAAAAATTAAGGTTAAAATGTAAGTTTAGAAGGAGAAGTTGAAATTTTTATGGTGCAAGTGTCATCCTTTTGATGAACGTGCATCCGTCACTGGTCATGATGAGTTAAAAAAGAGGTTTTTAAGGATTTAAACCCCAAACTATTTTTTAAATCCAAGAAAAACACCTAGCTAAAATTTTTTATTTTTAAACTCTCAATTATGATTCCGTTAGTGTATTAACCCTTCCGTTAGCTGTTCCGTCTAAAGTGGACGTAAAACGTTATGAAAGGGATCCCTTTTAATAAATTTAACGTTTTACGTCCATTTTAGACAGAACTGCTAACGGATGGGTTAATACACTAACAAAATCGTAGTTGAGGGTTTAAAAACATAAAATTTTAGTTGGGAGATTTTTCTTCCAGTCTAAACATAGTTTGGGTTTAAATCACTAAAAACCCTTTAAAAAAATTTCAACTCATTTCTTATTGAATTATAGTAATGTTTTATTATATTTTTGTCTTATGTGTTTGTTATTGGATATTTTATATTTTAAATGTGTAAAATATTGATATTAGATTTTATAAAATTTTACTAGATTGAAATAGATTTGAATAACTAGATTATTAAGTATTATTTGGTGAAAATAAGTTATGGACTACTTGCTTTATTTAGTATTGTTGGGGCAAAAATAAATATAAAATAAATTAATTGCATAGTATGTATTTAAATCGTGTTTTAAAACGTGAATCTGTCTTTTAACAAAAATAATATAATATCTACACATAATGATAGAGGGAAACGCCAAACAAATACCGAACTTTCAAATTTAAACAAAAAAAAACCTCAACTTTCAAATACACCAATTTAATCACATTTTAATCACCAATGTTTCAGTCAAACCCAAATAAATTCTATACTTTTGTTGACTATGCCATTTTACCCATTGAAGGTCAACTATTAAGTCCGTTAGTAAATATTTAACGGTTGACTTTTGACGGGTCCAAAAAAGCTTTTTTTTTTTTTTTTTTTTTTTTGATAACTCAGGTCTCCGGACACTATTTGGGCGTCCGACTATCCACCCGAAGGCGGTCCTGGGGGCCAAACGGAAACCATGTTAAATCCGCTGTGGCCAGCACTCGAAGTCGGGTGGCGGGCACCTCAGCCGAGGTTCCATTACCACCAGCCCACAAGCGCTGGTTGGTCCAAAAAAGCTTGGTTAATGAGAATATATTATTTTAATGTTTTTGGTTTAAAAGTTGAAGATATAAAGAAAATAAAAATACAAAATGATAGATAAAGAAGGAAGTTGTATCAAATGACAAGTTACGTCTTACCCTTAATGGTACCAACAATTTTAAAACAATCACAAGCATGATCACCTGTTTGAGACAACGATGAACTTCCTGCGCAAAGATGATGATGAATCTAAACCCTACAAAAATCATTGTAATCTTCAGTGGCGGAATCTAGTTTCAGTTCATCTTCGTCTTCGCGTAAGGGATTAATTGTTGTTTCGAATCCAAAACATGTTATAAAGTAATTGTTTGTTCGTAAATATAACTGATTATTTTTTGGATTGATCAGCTATAACTTTCTATTTAATTAATTTAACCTTTTAAACACATAAAATTTTTGAAAATAGGTGAGCTATTTTAATCTTAAGCTTTTAAATCGATACCAATAAAATCTCATATTTTCGTTGACCAAGCCGTTTTAGACATGTGAAATGTCAACTGTTAAATATTTGCTAACAGGCTTACCAGTTGACTTTTAACGGGATTAAAATGGCTTTGCCAACAAAAGTATATGATTTATTTGGTTTGACCGAAAAGTTGGTGATCAAAATGGTGCGTTTGAAAGTTGAAGTCTTTTTTGCTAAAGTTGAAGTCTTTTTTTTCTTCAATTTGAAAATTTGGGATTTGTTAGCATTTTACCCATAATAACATCTAAGATAATAGTAATACTTGCTTCTACATAATTTTTATTTTGGCAGATTCAAGTGTTTTAGTTATACTGTGTAAAACGAGATTTTAAAGTTGTACCAATTATTTTATACGATTATAGTTACTATCAGAAACTTTCATAGAAACAAATTTTCCAAAATATATATTTTGTTTGATACACCTAACCATAACATTAATATTCACATATTAATCATGAAAGTATATTGAAGTTTTTATAGAAGTGATATATTTTCTCTCAACTACAAGAATTGCTTTACTTTTACTTATAATTTGATATATTTGTAATCATTATTGTTTCATAATAAAAATGTTTCAAATAATATCTGACTGTGAGAACGTCTCCGACATCCGTTACATAGTCAAATGATAACACCCTTATTAACTAAACTGAAAAACAACAAGTTTATTCTCCCTGGGTCCAATTAAAACTCCTTTGATTGATACAACTGTTGGAATGAGAAACTTATTAGAAATGGAGAAAGTGTTTAAGTGTTTGAAGAGAAGAGATTTTATGAAGAGGAAACTTTTTTTATTTCTTGGATGATTCTTTAAAACTTGGATGATACAAAATGAGAAGAGAGTGGAGGTATTTATAGCCTCCAAAATACAAAATATCTTACATATTTTATTCTTAAATCTAGATAATTCTACTAAAATATCTTGATATTTTTATTCTAATTATCTAGATAATTCTATGAAAATATCTAGATTTTTATCTTAAGGAGGTGGAAGATTTTTCTAGATAAATTCTAGAACTTTGGTCAAATTTGGGCTAACATGATTATTAGATTATTAGCCCAATGATTAACCCAAATCAAGTTTATGTTTCAACACCCTCCTTTAAACTTGATTTAGTTACTCCGAGTAAGCTCCTCATCTTGATAAAGTCTTCACGCTTGAGTGGTTTGGTGAAGATATCAGCTACTTGATCATTTGTCTTCACATACTCCAATTGCACATCCATCTTGGCAACACATTCTCGAATGTAGTGATAACGAGTATCAATGTGCTTACTCCGATCATGGAAGACTGGATTCTTCGCCAATGCTATTGCCGACTTGTTATCAACAAAGATCTTCGTTGGCTCCTCTTGTGGTAGGCTCAACTCCTTTAGCAAGTTTCGTAACCAAATAGCATGGCAAACACATGAAGTAGCCGCTACATACTCCGCTTCACAAGTAGAAAGGGTAACAATTGGTTGCTTCTTTGACATCCATGTGAAAGCGGTTTCTCCAATGAAAAATACGAAGCCACTTGTGCTTTTCCGGTCATCAACGTCTCCACCCCAGTCACTATCGCTATATCCAAAAAGCTTGTAATCGTCAGAGATATAGTAATACAAGCCAAAGTTGATTGTACCTTTGATATAGCATGAGATCCTCTTAGCTGCCTTGAAATGAGTTGTTGTTGGATGCTCCATATATCGACTCACAACTCCAACTGCGTGTAGGATGCTGGGCCTTGTGCAAGTTAGATAACGTAGACTTCCAACTAAGCTCTTAAAAAGTGTTGGATCAACACTCTCTCCTTCTTCTTCCTTTGATAACTTGACTCCACATTCCATTGGTGTGCAAACTGGATTTGAGTCTTCCATCTTGAACTTCTTAAGCACTTCTTTAGCATATCCTTCTTGAGTGATGAAGATTCCATTTTCTTCTTGCTTTACTTCAATGCCAAGGTAGTATGACATTAATCCAATATCAGTCATCTCGAACTCCTTTGTCATCTCCATCTTGAAATCTTCAAACATAATCGGATTGGTGCCAGTGAATATCAAGTCATCCACATACAAGCATGCAATCAATATATCGTTGTTTTGGGTTTTGATATAAAGTGCATGCTCATATGGACACTTGATGAAGTCTTTCTCCTTGAAGTACTTATCAATCCGAGTGTTCCATGCTCTTGGTGCTTGCTTTAATCCATAAAGTGCCTTGTTCAGCCTCAAGACTTTGTCTTCTTCACCTTTGACTATGTAGCCTTGTGGTTGCTCAATGTAGACTTCTTCCTCAAGATCTCCATTTAAGAAGGCAGATTTGACATCCATTTGATGTATCTTCCATCTCATTTGGGCTGCCAATGAAATGATTAGCCTAACTATTTCTAAACGAGCAACTGGAGCAAATACCTCATCATAGTCGATTCCGGCTCTTTGACTATAACCTTTTGCCACCAATCTTGCCTTGTATCTTTCAACTTCTCCTTTAGAATTCTTCTTTGCCTTGTACACCCACTTCACACCTATTGCCTTATGCCCATTAGGAAGTGAAGCCAATTCCCATGTATCATTCTTTTGGATCGACTTGATTTCTTCATCCATTGCACTTTTCCATGACTTCTTTTCTTGAGCTTCTTCAAAGTTCATAGGCTCGCAATCCGCAAAAAGACAAAATAAAGTGAGATTGTCTTGATTTTCGGTTACCTCATAAATGTCTTGTAGACTTCTAAAACGTGGAGTCCTTTCACTTGAGCTTTCATCCCCTTGAGAACTTGGTGTTGGTGAAGTTGGTGGTGTAGCTGGTTCTTCTCTTATTTGCTCCAAGTTCTCTTCTTCAAAAGATGGAAAGAAGTTGTAGTCTTCATTATTTGATCTACAATCCCATTCTCCTTCTTCGTCAAAGATGACATTCCGACTTGTAATTGTCTTCTTTGTTTCAGGATTGTAGAGCTTATAGCCTTTGGAGTTAGCATCATACCCAATGAAAATGTACTTCTCACTTTTGTCATCTAGTTTGCTCCGCTTCTCGTCCGGAATATGAGCGTGAGCAAGGCTTCCAAAGACTCTTAGGTGTGAGACACCGGGCTTCCTTCCACTCCAAGCTTCTTGTGGTGTCTTTCCAGAAACGCTCTTCGTTGGAGATCGGTTTGATATGTACACCGCACACGCGACTGCTTCTGCCCATAACTCCTTTGGTAGATTCTTACTCTTGAGCATGCTCCTTGCCATCTCAAGAATAGTCCTATTCTTTCTTTCCGCTACTCCATTTTGTTGAGGTGTTCTTGGCACCGTCAATTGTCTTCGAATACCATTATCTTCACAATACTTCAGAAATTCCTTGGACATAAATTCTCCTCCCCGATCGGATCTCATGGTCTTAATCACAAGACCACTTTCCTTCTCAACTTGGGTTTTAAACTTTTTGAAATTTTCAAACACTTCTGATTTTTCTTTCAAAAAGTAAACCCATGTTTTTCTTGAAAAATCATCAATAAAGAGAAGGAAGTAGTTACTCTTACCAAGTGAGCTTGGTTTGATTGGGCCACATACATCTGTATGTATGAGCTCTAATGGCTTTCTTTCTCTTGTCTCCGACTCCTTTGGAAAACTCATTTTGAATTGCTTTCCAAGTAAACACCCTTCACACACTTGATTTGGATGGTTGATGCAAGGTAATCCTCTCACCATTTGTTTCTTAGAAAGTAGCTCCAAGCCTCCAAAGTTTAGATGCCCAAACCGAAGATGCCAAAGCCATGACTCCTCCTTGTAGCACATCTTGAGACATCGTGCAATGTCATTTTGAATGTTTAGGACAAACATTCTATTGCTTGACATTGGTACTTTTGTGATGAAGTTATTTGCAATATCTCTTAAAGTAAGGTTATTATCCTTTAGTCGAATATCATAACCTTTCTCCAAGAGTTGTCCTAGGCTCAAGATGTTGGTCTTCATGCTTGGAATGTAATAAACATTGGAAATGAATTGATGATCTCCATTCTTCAAGCGGATGAGAATATCACCTTTGCCTTTCACCTCCATCTTCGATTCATCTCCCAAAGCCACATTGGTTTTCACCGATTCATCAAGCTCCACAAACATGTTTTTGTTCCCACACATGTGATTGCTAGCACCACTATCAAGGTACCATCTGCTAACTTCATTTGGCTCATCCTTCTTGTAAGCCATCAATAGCATATCTTCTTCATTACTCCTTTCTTCAACATAGTTGGACTTCTCTTCAACTGTATTGTTGTTTGGAGTTTTGCATTCAGAAGCATAATGTCCAAACTTTCCGCAACTATAGCATTTGACGTTTGATTTATCGTACCTTGATTTTGCATTTCCTCTTCCACGACCTCTTGATGAGCTCTCTCCTCTTTGGTTAAAGTTGTCTTCATATGGTCTCCAACCTCGTCCATTTACACCACGACCTCGTCCTCTGAAATGACCGCCACCACGTCTTGGATGATTTTGACTACTTTCTTCTTTGTGATCAATTCTCATCTTGAGAACTTGCTCAACAATATCCTCTTTCTTCTTCCTCTTTTCTTCATAAGCTTGTAGTGATCCAAGAAGTTGCTCCATCGTCATTGTCTCCAAGTCTTTTGTCTCTTCAATTACGGTAACAATATGCTCAAACTTTGAATCCAGCGATCTAAGAACTTTCTCCATTATTCTCACCTCATCTAACTTCTCACCATTTCTTTTTAGGTTATTAGTAACCGTCAAGACTCTTGAGAAGTAATCTGAGATGAGTTCTCCTTCCTTCATTTGTAATGACTCAAATTCTCCTCGTAAAGTTTGTAGACGTACCTTCTTAACTTGTTCCGCTCCCTTGTAAGAGGTTTGAAGCTTCTCCCATGCTTCTTTAGATGTCTTTACTCCAACAACCTTCTCAAATGTATCTTCATCTAAACCTTGATAGATTAGACAGAGAGCCTTCTTGTCTCTCTTTCTTGAATCTCTCAAACCATCTCTTTGAGCTTGAGATAAACCACCATCATTCTCTGGTTCAATGAAGCCTTTCTCAACTATCTCCCATACATCATGTGCTCCTAAGATAGCCATCATCCTTAAACTCCAATTGTCATAGTTGCTCTTTGTGAGCATTGGAACTTGGAAGGGAACACCACTACTTGCCATCTTCAAAATGATCTTGTAGCTCTGATACCACTTTGTTGGAATGAGAAACTTATTAGAAATGGAGAAAGTGTTTAAGTGTTTGAAGAGAAGAGATTTTATGAAGAGGAAACTTTTTTTATTTCTTGGATGATTCTTTAAAACTTGGATGATACAAAATGAGAAGAGAGTGGAGGTATTTATAGCCTCCAAAATACAAAATATCTTACATATTTTATTCTTAAATCTAGATAATTCTACTAAAATATCTTGATATTTTTATTCTAATTATCTAGATAATTCTATGAAAATATCTAGATTTTTATCTTAAAGAGGTGGAAGATTTTTCTAGATAAATTCTAGAACTTGGGTCAAATTTGGACTAACATGATTATTAGATTATTAGCCCAATGATTAACCCAAATCAAGTTTATGTTTCAACAACAACAACCCAAGTGATCTTATTCTATAAATGCTAAGATCACTCTTCAACACCGCAGTGGTTTCCGCCATCTGGGTGGCTGCAGTTTTAGTCTTCTTACTTACAAACCTTTTTCAGTAAAAAGGGTGCTCCTCCACCAAAAAAAAAATCATTGTTTCCCATCAGAAATCATGGTATGAGTTGTTTCTTAAACACGATTTTTACGAACAAGGACGGACCACTTGTATCATAGGCTTGTGAAAATTTACTAGTTCAACATACGGTGCGTAAAGCCAGTTAAATAATTAAGGATCTGAGTTTCCGTGAGGGGAAAGCTATTGGAGAAAGTCAGAAGAGCGCATGCTCTCGATGTAAACTGGATAAAATGGAAGGAAATTTGATGTGTTTAATTATTACAAATATGGATATAATAATAATAAAAGGTATGTAGAATATTTTTTTGATCATATTTATAATAGACATATCAATTGTGATAATCAATATTACTTAGCTAATTTTATAATTAATATATTCATTTTTGTAATAAACATATCAAATTTCCATATGTTTCATCCAGTTTACACCACCAAACATGTGCTCTTTCTGAGCTTCTCCAATGGCTTCCCCTCACGGAAACCCAGATCTGTAATTACTTTAACTGGCTTTATGCACCGTATGTTGAACTACTGAATGTGCACAATCCTAGGACATGAGGTGGACTGTCCTTGTCCGGGAAAATCGTGTTTAAGAAACAACTCATACCATAATTTTTGATGGGAAACAATGATTCTTTTTTGGTGGAGGAGCATCCTTTTTACTGCAAAAGGTTTGTAAGTCAGAAGACCAAAGCGCAGCTGTCCTGGTGGTGGAAACCACTCGGGTAGTGAAAAGTGAGCTTAGCGTTTATTGAATAAGATCCCTTGGATTGTTGTATCAGTCAAATGGGTTTTAACTGTACCTATTGAGAATAAAAAAAAAAAAATTCAGCTTAGTTAATAAGGGTGAAATATTTTAATTATGTAACGGATGTCGGAGAATTTTGTATTAGTTCAGATTTGATATAGTTTAATCGTTGGAAATTTGGAAAAATAGAACAAAAAAACAATAACATTGTCCTTATGCCATAAAGTCAACAATATATTGTCCATATAGTATCATCTTTTCTATAAACCCAATTAAGCCCCTATCGTAACCTCAATTTCGTTTTTTCTTAATCTAATTATTAAAAAAAATTAAGTGAAAAAGGTAAAAGATTTTAAAAGAAAACAGTTCATTTATCCCCACATCAAAAACTACTTACCCTAATCCCCTTGCTTCTCCTTTGGCTCTCGAGAGCAATCTTGAGTGAAATCGCGGCCAATTAGACTTGATGCTGGTTTTCCTTCTTCACTTTGACCTCGACGGTCTTCCTCTTCTTAGATGATAATCTGATATAAGCTCAAATTACTCTAGAGTTACTGATTACTCTCTCAAATAAGAGGTTCAACTATAGAACTTAGGAAACAAATCTACAGAGAGCGAGAGCACACAATAAATTTGATAATCAACTTAGTTAAGCTAGGAAATTAATATGACTTTAAAATAAGTAAATAAGAAAATTATTGGTTTGTAACAAGTAAGAAAAACAGCTAGATCTAGGGTTTGCAGGTAGTGAATTATAATTGATAGAAGCCAATGGGTTTTCAATCATAGAACACGGATTCAATTAGTAAAGATATTACAAGTTATATCTATCCTATGGCTAAGCTCAAAGTCTACAACTTTCGTGTGCAAACTCGGAATGACCGTCGATTGATGGTATGCAAACGGCATCGATCGATGACTTTCTTACTTAAGCATTTAAACGATCAGATTCGATTGGTTCACTTAAAATCACTAAACCATTCTCTCGATTGTCCCTAGTAATTTAAGCTCATCAGAGATATTTCAAGTATTGATCATGCAATCACACAATTCTCAGTATCCTAATATCATGGCTCTAGGTAGCTAATCAAGAACACAAACAATAAGAAAAAATCCGATGATAGATCTAATAATAACCCTAGCAATTATATTGTTTGGTTAATTCATCAAAACCTTTAATAAACCCTAAATCTAACATGGTGACTACTAAGACATAGCTAAGCAGAACATAATCATAAACATGAAATAATGCATAAGATAAATAATAGGGATAGAAAGTGGGGTTCCAATACAAAGCTTGAAGAAGTCTGGATCTTCTCCCCAAAAACCCTATACTACTTTGTTTGTTATGAAAAGTATGAAAGCTTCCAAAAAGTCTTCCTTTGCATAAAACACTAGCAAATACCATTTAAACTAGGTAAAACACATCCAAGGGCAATCTTGTAATTTCTCTGACTTGGGCTTCAAATCGGCTACTTTTTGAGTTGGGCTTCTGCGCATCGACCGTCGATAGACGGCAAGAGTGTGTCGTCCATCAACGCAATACTCTGTCTCGACTCGTACTTTTTCTGAATTTGACCAGCTATGGGGTTCCTCTCTCTCTCTCTCTCTCTCTGAGCTCCAGAAAGCCTCATAATTCTACAATGCTCCAAAATGTACATAAACCTGAAAAGACTCTAAAACACATCTTAGACACATATAATGGACTCCAAATAGAGCCTATAACATGATCTTAAAGTGGTAAATATTGGGACCTATCATAATCCCAAGAGAAGGAATAGTTATAAGCTTAGATTATGACTGTATAAACCTTTTCGGTTTTCGATCAGAGAGATATTTGAATATGAAGAAGTACAGAAGTTTGAGTTTTAGAACCAGCTGCTGCTTCACATAGAACAGTGCAGAGCCTAGAATTATTGTTCAAACAATGATCTTTTAGATGATGGATGTAATTGGCGTAAATATGGACAAAACGTTGTCAAATAGAATCATTATCCTAGGTAGTACACAAAAAATTATCTACTAATTATAATTTATTTAATATCCTTGTTAATGTTCACTTTTAATCCACAGGAGTTGCAACAAGTGCAAACACAGGGATGTGGAGTGAGGAAACATGTGAAGTGAGGAAACATGTGGAGAGAGCAGCAACATATCCTAAAGCTGTAGTAACAACATACAAAAGAAACCATAAAGCCTTTTAGGGTTTTCAGATTTCTGTTAACTTATGTGTATTTTTTTGTACATGAGGAAGAATGTTACAGGGGAGTTATGTGATGTATCTTTGTGTTATTGTTTCACAGGATAGGTTACACATTGTGTGGTTGACGTTCTATTTGTTGTAATATCAAACTGTAATTTATTTTTTGTTTGTTAGTATAGTATATTATTGACCCAAACTTGCTTTTGTTCTTCTCTTATTATCATTGTTTGATGAAATTCAAAGAGAAAATGTTGCTGACGTCTGTACAAATGAATCTTTATATTTCATCTCCTCAGTACATATGTATGTGAAAATGTTCCATGTTCTGCTTTCGTCTCTGAGCTCCCCTATTGATTGATTATTCTCTCTGTGATATTTGTGGTGAATAAGATCTGGACACTCATCATTGTTTGTGGTTACAAGTGGTGGAATCTGTCCGAGACCATAATTTCTGGACAGTTTCAAGAGACTCTGAAAAGATCAAGAAAATTCTACCATCATATCACCATTGAGGCCTATTCACTTCATAGTATACCAAATCCTTTATTGAAAAAATAAAGTAGCATTATAAGAACACGTTAAGAACTAGATAAAAACAAAGGAGCATGTTTTCTAAGAAAAGATTGCTTAAGAAAACGAAAATTTGGGAAAATTTAGATTTGAAAAATATTATCTTAACAGATTTTGATAAGATTTAAGGAATATTGTGATTACGAACTTGGCAGAACTCAAAATCTACGACCGTAGACTGAAGATGGACATGTAGATTATGTAATGCTGCTGACGTAGAATATAGTACGAGGTAGATAACGCAATCACGGTGTTGCAGAGTATAGACATATATGCAGATTTTATATTTCCGTGGTGGTAGATTTAATATTAAACAGTAGTTAGCGAAATCTACCGTAGTTCGAATAGTAGTGAAAAGAGCAAATAATTCAGTCTACGGTGGTAGACTAGTGACCATAAGGTAGATTTACGTTCTACTAGCTGAAGATATCCATGTAGTTATCCGAAACAACAATCTCGTCGTAGATAGTTGATTGAGCTCTTTGTTATCCGTAAATCAAAAAAAAAGAAGAAACTGTGTTTACTAATAATTATATAACCAAAATATTTTTCATATGATTGCTTCTTCTATATATACATTATGTATAATTTTACATATTTTTTTGACTCTGAAAATATTTTAGATGAATTTTTAAAGTATGTCGGGTATCCTAAGTTCAAAATGGACCAAAAAAGATTTATGGCACATGGACAATGTAGTTGTTTTTTTGTTCTATTTTAACAAATTTCCCTTTATAGTTTAATGAAGGACAATTGCTGGAATAGTCAGGGTACGGATGATATTAGTTTGAAACAGAGTCTTTGGACGGATGGTTTGTTTGGTTTGGTATAAGAAAGAACTAAAGTTGAAGTTTCTTATAGAAATAAAGTTTGGCTCTTGCTCTCTATCTTTTTCTTAATGTTTTCAATTTATAATAATTGGGTCAGATCTTCTTTTTTTTATAAGGAACTTAATAATGTGGTTCACGTTTTGCATTATTATAAATGGTGTGGGTACTGGCTTTTGTTTTCTCTCAAAGTATGTCTTCTCTCTTATTGGGAAAGTTTTGAACCCATACAAGCAGAATGTTTCTAAATTAATTGACTACATGTTAGGTCAGTGGAAGATGCAAGATAGAATGACTTCTACCGAGCTAGGGAATGGACGCTTTCTGTTTAATTTTAGTAATGAGGATGATCTCAACGCTGTCTTGAGTCAAGGTCCGTTTCATTACAATTACTTCATGTTTGTGCTCGTAAGGTGGGAACCTATTGTTGATGAGGATTATCCTTGGATAATTCCTTTTACTGTTGAGCCCATTGGAGTGCCTTTGCACTTGGGTACTGAGGGTAACCTAAGGAATATTGGTAATAGACTGGTCCTGGTACACAATGTCGATGCTACGGAGGGGCATATTCACGTCGATATCGATACTAGAAGGCCATTGAGGTTATCCCGGAAGCTTAAAGCAAAGGATGGAGAGTTGACAATCCAGCTAAAGTATGAAAATCTCTTCAAGCATTGCTCATATTGCAGCTTGATAACTCATGAGGATGGTCACTGTCTAAAAAAAAGCATAGGATTCAAAGTTAGAGGCTGAGAAACATAGGGCTGCTGCTCTTGTGGTGCGTGGAAATCAAGGTGCTAGGCAGCCGATGAGGGGAGAGGGTTATGCCTCTAGTGGGGTTTCTGGACCTCCATGGCCGAGAGTGGGATCTTCTGTGTTGGTTAAGACACACAAGGATCATGGTTTAGTGGATCGTTCATCTTACGGAAAAAGGGTTATCCGGTCGAGGTACTTGCAGCGGGAAAGATCGGAGAGGGAAAGAGCGCTGAGATTCAACCCTTATCACCGTGGGAAAGAAAGGAGCAATGGTGTTGATGTGGTCGGAGGGAAAAAAATGGGTGATCATAGTCACATCAATGGCGACCAAAGCAAGGCAATCATATTGGTTAAGTGCGACTAAATAGTGTGGAGGAGAGACAAAGAAAACATGCGCATGTTGTGGAAGATGGCTCAATGTTTCCCTTGTCAAAAACAACAAATGCAGGTGGTTCTTCTCATAGAGTTGCGGATAAGAATGTTACATTTTGGAAGTTAAATGATGGGCCTATTAATGATCTCTCTAATGCCCTCACAAGTACGGTCTTGAGTGATGGGGCTGAAATGGAGACGAATTTGGATAGGGAAAAGGATATGACGATGATGGACGAAGATGATCTACTAAGGAAGGAGGCAAAAGAGTTATACCCAATTGAGGAGGATCACATCGTCAAGGAATCTCTAGAGCAATCTATTGTGGTTTACGAACAGCAAGGTATTGAGTTGGTCTCAGAGGTTGTGGAGTCAGAGGGTCATAAGCCCCGCAGTGTGACTCGTGTACTGTTTCATGATGACAGTCGACAAGACCAGCAGCCAATAAGTCATGCGTCTCCAATGATTAAGGGCCGGGCTATAGGTGCAGTTCGGGGGAATTCGTCTAAGGGTATGGTTAAGAAGGTTCAAAATGGTGGAGCAAGGAATGCAAGTAAAGGTTTAGTGTATTCCAAAAATCCAAAAAACCTTTATCCATGAAGACAATCGGTTGAAACTGTCGAGGGATAGGGAACAACCTCACAGTTCGACGTCTCAAGGAGATGTGTCGGAAGCATCGCCCATGACTATTGTTCCTTTCTAGGACAAAGAATAGGAAGCTGCTGTTGCAAAACATTAATGCTGACCTAGGTTATAATAAGTTATATACCGTAGAGCCTCATGGGCAAAGCGGTGGTTTGGCTTTGTTTTTTATGGTATATTGCAAGTTGATATTTTATTTTCTAATAATCGTATGATTGATGTATCTGCGAAGATTGATGGAATAAAAGTCTTTATGACGTTTTTATGGGTTCTAGAATGTCGAGATTTAGTATGGGAGCGTCTTACGCGCTTCACAACAATAAAAAATGGACCATGGTTCATGATTGGGGATTTCAATGAGATTACATGTCACGAGGAAAAGGAAGGAGGGAGGGTACGTTCTCCCAGTTCTTTCCTCCAATTTAAACAGATGATAAGTGATTGTGGTATGCTGGAATTTCCTTGCTCAGGCAACCATCTCTCTTGGGTTGGTAAAAGAGGTGTAAATACGGTCAGATGCAGATTAGATCGAGCCTTAGGAAACGAGAAATGGCATGACAAGTTTCCTCACTCTTCAGTGAGATATTTGCGTCTCTGGGGATCAGACCATCGTCCGATCTTATCCAACATACTATCCAAACCTTTCAAAGCGAAGAAGAAGTTCAAATTTGATAAAAGATGGTTAAATAGTGATGAAATTAGACGTGTGGTTGAAAATGGATGGAATTCTTCTGAATTACCTTCAGATGCAGACATTATGACTCATATTGCTAGTTGTCCTAAAGCTCTTAGTCAGTGGAGGAGAGAAAATGATATGAACTCGGAGCAGCAAGTAGAAGAGCTGAAGGAGAAGATAGAAGCTATGTACAACGATGACAATGCATCTGCGGAGGATTTGTCGGGATCTTTGAAAGAATTATTTGACGGTCTTAAGGTGGAGGAGTTATTTTGGAAACAGAAGAGTAGAGTTTTATGGCTTCAAGTGGGAGATCTAAACTCAAAATTTTCCATAATATAACGAAATTGGGGAGGGCAAAAACAGAATCACGAGTTTGACTGACGCCCAAGGGAACTTGGTAGAGGATGAAGAGGGGCTAGTGGCCATAGCGACGAGTTACTTCCGTTCATTATTTGAGTCATCTGATCCCTCTGATCTAGATGAGGCTATGGCGAATATAGCAACGACAGTTACTGAAGAGATGAACCAGGAACTCATTTCTCTTGTTACAGAATGGGAGGTTAAACTTGCCTTATTTGCGATGCATCCAGATGGAATGAGTGCATTGTTCTATCAGAAATTTTGGGATATTGTGAAAGAGGATTTGACTCGTATGGTCAATGAATTTCTGTTTGAAGGAACCATGGCGCCAGGGCTTAATGATACCAACATTTGCCTTATCCCAAAGAAAGATAAGCCAGCAGAGATGTCACAGTTCTGTCCTATATGCTTATGCAACGTAAGCGACAAGATTGTTTCTAAGGTTCTATGCCAGAGACTAAAAAGATCTTATCTGAGTGAATATTGGAGACTCAGTTTGCTTTTGTAGTAGGGCGCCAGATAAATGATAATATAATGATTGCTCAGGAGATGTTTCATGCCTTGAGAACGAAACCTGGTGGAAGAGTATGGCTATAAAGACCGTTATGAGCAAGGCTTAGGATATGATGGATTGGATTTTCATAGAAAGGATACTACAAAACTAGGCTTCGCTGATTTATGGATTAGCTGGATTATGCAAAGTGTATCCAAGGTTAATTATCAGATTTTGATGAACGGTCAACCCAGGGGAAACATCATCCCACAAAGGGGTTTGTGACAAGGAGATCCTTTGTCTCCTTTCATTTTTATCTTATGCACGGAAGCGCTTGTTAGCCTTCTTAATCATGAAGAGAGTCAGGGAAAGATAACGGATATGCGTGTAAACCGCGCGTGCCCTTTATATCTCACATGTTATTTGCTGATGACAACCTGTTCTTTTGCAAGCCGGAGCCCCGTGAATGCGATGAAGTCATGAAAGTGATAAAGCTCTATGAAAAAGCATCAGGTCAATGTATAAAGTTTGACAAATAGTCGCTCATTTTTGGTAAAAGGGTTCCGCTCAGGGTTAAGCAGGAAATCAAGGCTACTCTGGCTATGGAAAATGAGGGTGGAATGGGGAAATACCTGGGTATCCCCGAGGACATAAGTGGATCAAAATGTAAACTTTTTGCTTTCTTAAAGGACCGTCTTGATCATAGGATTAATGGATGGTCTAGAAGATGGCTCTCAAAAGGAGGGAAAGAGATTCTGATCAAGGCCATTGCATTAGCTCTTTCGACATATGTCATGTCCAGCTTCCTTCTACCGTTGGAGATATGTGAAAAACTAGTAAGTGCGATAGTTAGATTCTGGTGGAGCTCCAATCCTCAAAAGAGAGGTATGCATTGGGCTAAATGGGAAAAATCCAAAGGAAGAAGGAGGAATGGATTTTGTGGGGGCTGGAATCCACACCGTCGATTTCCGTAAAGTTAGGAAAGTGCAATCGGAGGAAAGCGAGGGAAACCCTAATCTTTCCTTGAGATCCCAGATACTCTGAGAGAGCCAACGACAAGTAACCAAACAAATGCGGAAAATATGAAAAGATAACAAAAACGAACTCATAGCAAAAGTTAGATCTTATTTCGAATCTGCGTAAAAGCGTTGCAATCACTACAAGAGGTTATGAAAGCTTTGGCCGCAAGAGCTGTCAGCGTACCCCTTTCAAGGATCAAACCGAACGTAGTTCAATTGAAAGAATGGACCAAGAGATCGAACTGCCTGAGAAAATTCGTATGGTAATCAAGTGCCAGTCATAGAAACAGAACATGTGGAGAATAATGCCTAAAGTCTCTAAGTGCAAAAAGTTCTAGGGTGTAAAATTTTGTCTAGAGGAATCCCCCAGCATCTTCAACCTAGAGTTCCTTATATACTCCCTTGGAGGCGGTTTGCCTCTTCCCGCTTTTCCCCTCGGCCGAATCTATCTCTTCTCGATATTTTCCATTTCCTCCGATCTTCGTGTTTATCTTCGGAAACTTGACATTTATCTCTTTGAACTTTAACATTTATCTTCTTCTTCAAACAAAATGGATAGATCGTCATAACGATTGGGCTTGATTTCTAATAAATCATAAGTGGGCTGTTGGTCTCGTTTAAGCCTTTCTCAGGCCGTTTTTTGGACTTGAGCATTTTTACGAGTTATCGAAAGAACGCTCCCGAAACGACGTCGATCCTTAAGGAAACCCAAACTTCTCGTATAAGAGAAACAACTTATGGTGTTTAGTGAACAATTGTCATTTTATACGATATTTTCGGATCTTGCAAGAGAAGACATGTTCTTACGATTTTTGTCATAAAGTTTTGACGATAACTTCGATCGAGACGAAACAAGAAACAGTTTGATCAAGGATCGGAAAGGAGGCTCTCGGAACAGGATGAATCAGACTTCGATAAATTCGCTTGACCCACTTTGCTCGTTAGACGAGATGGATGGATCCACCTCACCCAACTGGCGAAGTGGAAGTCGTGAAGGATCCACTTCGCCCGTCGGGCGAGGTGGATCGGTCCACTTTGCCCGACGGGTGAAGTGGAATTCATGAAGGATCCACTTCGCCTGGGCGAAGTAGAGTTCGTGAAGGATCCACTTCGCCCGTTGGCGAGGTGGATCGGTCCACCTTGCCCGACGGGCGAAGTGGAGGTCGTGAAGGATCCACTTCGCTCGTCGGGTGAGGTGGACTTGCCCACCTCACCTGACGGGCAAAGTGGATTGTGTTGCTGATCCACTTCGCCTGTCGGGCGAGGTGGATTGATCCACCTTGCCCGATGGGCGAAATGGAAATCGTGAAGGATCCACTTTGCCCGTCAGCCGAGGTGGATCGGTCCACCTTGCCCGACGGCCGAAGTCAATTGTGTTGCGATCCGATGTCTTGTTTTGGATGTTGGAATCGTTTTCGAAGAGATCGTGTAACATTTCTTGGTGTTTTCGAGTTTACCCGAAGCGTTTAGTGACTTCTTACTTTCATACGAACTGTTTCGGTTACTTCGTATACCTCCGTAAAGGGTTTGGGTAACTCTGTAAGTTTATTCGAAGTGTTTAGGTAACTCCGTATGTTTATACAAAGCGTTAAGGTCACTTTGTATTTTTCGTAAGAAGTTGCTAAGTTTCCATTAAAACATTTTCCGGGAACTTTTAGGCATTGATTCCGTCGTGATCGGTTTTGACACCAACAGTTAGCCCCCCAGCTCGTAAGAATCGTGGTGTTCTTTCTAGCGGTTATGCAAGTTAGGTATAGGCGGAATTAATGGATAAAAGATTTGCCTATAGCAGTTTACTCACTCTCTAAGAGCGGAATGCAATAGGATTGGGGTTGCGCCTTGTGAAGACTGCCTACGTACCCTTGTAGAAGAGATCAAGCCTTTCGTATTTTGTTCTGGAGTTAGGGTTCTTACGACCTGTTTTCCAGTGAGACATTTATGGTCTAGTTGTGTGTTTGATTTGGCCAAGTGTGGCCTGATGTTTTTATTTGGGAGTGGCCGTTGGTGGCTATGAATCCCTGCCGCTTTTTCAGCTTTTTTATGAACCAAACTTTTTATAAAAGGAGGTTTGCGATTAACGAGCTTGTTGTGTAATTGCGTGTAGAGGGAAGATTAGGAGTTGTCATCTCGTAACCTAACTCTTACTTTTAGATCGTTCTGTTCGTTGCTCATTCGGGATGTACGAAAGAGTTTCGTGAGGGTTTAGATGTGGATGAAGAGACATGCTTTCAGGATCTCATATCTTCCGATATTTCATGCCTTAAGACGTTAGAGACCAGTGTGCTGGGTTTGGGGGAAGACCTAGGTTTACTCTCGGTTAAGGCTATGCGATGACTAGTCGGCTTTCATTTTGCCTGTTGCGATTTCTTCCTGATTTCGTACCGCTTTAAAGTCCGCGATATGTTCTCGGCTTATACGACTTGTCTGGTCGGAATCGAGCACTCCGAAGGTGCTGACCAAAATTTTGGATTTCTTTTATAGTGATATTACCCTTGTGTCGGGTTTATGAGAGCTATCTCTGCGAGATAACTTAGTCTGTTTAGGACGTTTCGAGTTCGTTGTGATCAGCAACAAACTTAATGGTAGATACTACCGTTTTTTAACTTTCGCGAAAGACACGTGTTTATGAAGTTGTTCGTGGTTTATAGTCGTGGACGGACTGTTTGGTCTTCCAAGATGGTGTTTTCATCGAGGAAGGTATTTTATCGAAAAACAGTTCTTCAGGCATCTGCGACGTCTCGCGATGCCGAAGATTGTTTTTTCTTTCGTATGCCACGCTTCACGTTTGAAAGTTTTGAGGCTTAGATGTTTTTTTTGGAGAAAAAGGGTTTAGTCTTGATCCCTGCGTCGGCGAAACGTTTTGGTTTGTTTGCGGATGTTCGCAGCAAGAGCTGTTGTTTCTGTTTCTATGTTAAGTTTTTTTGATTCATGATACAGGAATTAGGACCAAGGGGCCGTGTCGACTTGTCTATGGGAAGAATTGTCTTTGTTCACTGTACTTTGTGAAGAATTAACATTCCGAGATTTTTTTCGTGTATAGTTAAGGATGTTTTATAACTTTTAGGAACTTTTTCACGAGTTTCTCCGTATGTGTCGCGTCTTCGGTGTAAAACGCTGCGGTCTTGAAGTAAATTGTGGAGTGTACAGAACTTGGTTGATTGTTGACAAGTTCAAGTGTTTTGGATTTCAAGACCGAGGTTTGTTATGAAGAATTTATCGTATGATTTCCGTTTCTGGGTTATACGATAATTATTTGCATAATTGTCACTTGCTGTTTTTAGACAAATCGTGGATAGCCGTTCAGCCGTTAAGTAATCAGATGGAGCGGTGGGTACTCAAATGTTTCAGCTTGGCAAGAAGAATGCACTCAGCCGCGTGAACGTGGACGTTTCGGTCAAGGATTAGATTATGGCACTTTCGTGTTAACATTAAGGTCATGTTAGTTTAGAATTTCCCTAAAGGGGGTGCCAAATTCTAGTTCGGACTTTTATTGGAGGGCATAATTGGCCGAGAGCCAAAGAGAATTTGTTAAGTTTGATGGACCAAGTCGGAATTTATCTGAGCTAAGATGGCCGATGGTGTTACAAAACGATTTTGCACTTTAGGTATCAGTTATACGATGAATGTTTTGTATAATGTTCCCTTTGGTCATACGAAAATTGTTTTATTTTTGGTTTTGTGAAGATAGAGCCTAAGAGGCTTGATAAAGAACCCGTTCCCAATGACTGCCTGCTCGGTTGTAACCGATGGAAAGGAAAAGCAGAAGTCGGCGAGCCGCAAGGTTAAAGAAAGTTGCTTCATATTACTTGTTTTGATGATAGGAAGGATTTTTTGTGTAAGTTTCATAAGAAGGGTTCCTCACAGAAGTAAACAGAGAATGTTCCTCGCCGATTATTCGTGATCTTCCTCCTTCACATTTTTTGTCATGCGGGTGACCAGATTCATGAAAATGGTGAATCGGTGCTATGTATGGACTTGTCAAAGTAGCGATGTTTTCCGCAGATTTTACGAGAAACGTTTCCGCCCTGATTTCGATCTTTGGTGAAGGTTGGTTGGAGTTACTCGTGGAGTTTTACCAAGGTTTATTTTGTTACGATCTAATTGCCGAACGTTTTTCGTGAGTTCTTGAATTTTATATGAAACTTACTTTATCAAGTCGAAAGGGTCTTCGAGACTTTGGCTAATCGTCGAGTTTCAGTTTGATATTGATACAGGTTTTCTAGATGCGTGATTGCGACAAGAGATGCTGAATAGTCCTAGAGATTACATCAACGATGGTTTGGGTATGTTGCTAGCGTTTGGACAAACCTTAGGTTGTCGTTTGCTTTTCTGGATGATTTTTTAATGAGGCATAGCATCGCCTAAATGGATTTCTGACTACCGCTGCGAGAGTTTTCTTTGTTGAAAGCGTTTTCTAGATGCCGAGGCAAAAGGTTTTTTTAAGTACGGTAGTATACGAAAATAGTATACGTACCTACTCCCTCCTTTTTTTTACGAAAGGAAACGGCTGAACAGAAGTTTTTTTTTCTTTCAAAAATCAGGATGATCGACAATCTGGGTCAGTTTGGAGACGACGCTAGGATTGTGACTTGGTGATTTTCAGGTTGGCGACTTGGAATACGTCGGTTTTTAAGAAAATTTTTAGGAACGAGTCGGTTTTAAGATGACGTTCGTGTCTCTGGTTCTTTCTTTCTTTGGGAAGCGATCTGAGTATGTGTGGCGATCGTTTCTCGGTTTGCAAGATCTACCTAAACAGTCGTAGAAAAATAGATAGGAAAAGATTGCCTAAGATTAAGTTCGCTAGACTATCCGCCTAGATTCTTAGTTTCCTAAAGTTTATGGCAATCTTCAAAGCGATTTTATTTTCTTAGTTCCTTCCTACGAAAATTCTAATGCGGACAGACCTTAGTTTTTCTCGAAGATTCAGGTTTGCATTTTCTCCGTTTTGCTTGCTATTTTTCCTTCCCCTTGTCACGTTTGTACGCAACTTACAAATAGTGAAAATATTGATTCTTTCCGGCCGCGTTTAGGCTCGAACCTGTCTTGCGGTTTTCGTCGATCCATATTTTTCGGTATCGGTGCTTATCTTTCGAAACTTAACGTTTATCTTCTGAACTCGACTTTATCTTCTCATCAATAAAAAGGTAAAATTACTCGTATAGTTGATGTGACTAAGGTGTTAAGTTAACCATTGCCGTTTTATACACTTAATTTGGATTCATACGAGAAAACAAGTCTTTGCGTTTTTTATATCGCAAAGTTCCAATGGTAACTCCAATCGAGACGCAACGAGAGAAGTTTTCGATCGATATTTGAAGGAGAACGCAAAGATGAAGGTAAGAGCGAGTAGGACGTCCAAGAGGTAGAAGAGCAGTAAGCCGAGGAGTTTTGATGAGTCTTAATTGTTTTTGTCGTAAAATCTCAATGGAGACTCCGATTGAGACGAAACGAAAAGCATTTCGATCTTGATTCGAAGGAGAAGCTCAAGAAGTGGTCCACTTCGACACTGGGGAGATGAGAACTTGTCAACTTCTCCCAACAGGCGAAGTGAACGTCATGGTTGATCGAGCGTACTCGTTTTCGTCGTAAAATCTCAACGGAAGCTCCGATTGAGACGAAACGAAAAGCAGTTCGATCGTGATCCGAAGGAGAAGCTCAAGGAATGGTACACTTCACCACTGGGCAATGTTAACTGCTCGTCGGTTCACTTTGCCAAACGGGCAAAGTGGACTGCTTGTCGGTCTGTGAGCATGCTTTCGAGTTTGGCTGTTTCGTGAATGTTATCAGATTTATCCTATGAAAGTTGTATCATAACATACTAACTTCTTTCACTTTATGAACTAGGTTCCATAAAAAATTTCTGAGTTTAATTTTACGAAAGCTGTTTCGGAAAATGTTGTCGAACTTTGATTTTACGAAAGTTACTCCGAAAATGTCACGAGTTTAGTTTTACGAAAGCTGTTTCGCAAAATATTGCTGAGTTTGATTTTACGAAATTTTTCTGTGATGAGATTGGTTATTGAGACTCAACTTAATCGGAAATCTTTCCGTTTTTGCAGGATTTACCCGAGTAAGTTTTGAGCAGTTTTTCCGAAGTAAGCTTAACCGACAATTATCGAGAATTCACTGGATATGTGATATATATTCGAAACTTGATTTATGCAAAATTTCAGGTTTCAGAAAACGTTTTCGCAGTGAGGGATACGATCTCCTGTTATGCTCAATTTAGTCTTGTCAGACGTTTTAGCTTTCGATTGATCAAATAGAGATCAACTTTGGTTCTTAGAAAATTATCAAGGAGAAGTACAGCGGTGGGGGTTGTGTGCCCGATTTGCTGTGCTTCCTTTTATCGGAGTAATACAGGGTTTCTCCGCGATTTCTGGGAGAGCAAGTTTTGTTTTTCCAGAAAGTTTTCGGAAAACATCTTCTGGTCGAACCCTTCCGCGCTGAGATTTCTCAAACTCGGTGATGGGACAAATTTTAGGGGTTGATAGATTTTATTGTTGCCCTCTCTGTTTAGATAGAGAAATCGCGAGCTCTTTTGGGTGCTCTTCTTGTGGCAAAAAGTCGGGATTAGGTTTTCGATTTTGTCGAGCACTGAGGCGTTTGCATAAGCGTTGGCCATAGGAGCAGTCAGTGCTGCGAGTTTGTCTTTCATATTTTCAGACAGTTTCAATCAATCGTTTTGTGGCCATGAGTTAGAGTAATCCGTATTCCCCCTCCTTCTAGCGCCAAAGTGTGGGGGCTGGAATCCACACTGTCGATTTCCGTAAAGTTAGAAAAGTGAAATTGGAGGAAAGCGAGAGAAACCCTAATCTTTCCTTGAGATCCCGGATTCTCTGCGAGAGCCAACGACAAGTAACCAAACAAATGCGAAAAATATGAAAAGATAACAAAAACGAACTCATAGCGAAAGTTAGATCTTATTTCGAATCTGCGTAAAAGCGTTGCAATCACTACAAGAGGTTATGAAAGCTTTGGCCGCAAGATCTGTCAGCGAGTTACATAGTTCTAGTCACCGAAGACCTTAAATCTAGTCGAGTCGCAGCTCGATAACAGAAGACGAAAAAGATACAAAATAGGTTTTGATGGATTCCATACTGAACCCTATGAAAAGCTGCCTACATACCCCTTTCGAGGATCAAGCCGAACGTAGTCCAATTAAAAGATTGGACCGAGAGATTGAACTGCCTAAGAAAATTCATCTGGTAATCAAGTGCCAGTCATAGAAACATAACATGTCAAGAATATGCCTAAAGTTTCTAAGTGCAGAGAGTTCTAGGGTGTAAAATTTCGTTTAGAGGAATCCCCCAGCATCTTCATCCTAGAGTTCCTTATATACTCCCTTGGAGGCGGTTTGCCTCTTCCCGCTTTTGGCCTCGGCCGAATCTATCTCTTCTGGATATTTTCCATTTTTCTCTGATATTCGTGTTTATCTTCGGAAATTATACATTTATCTCTTTAAACTTTAACATTTATCTTCTTCTGCAAACAAAAGGGATAGACCGTCATAACGATTGGGCTTGATTTCTAATAAATCATAAGTGGACTGTTGGTCTCTTTTAAGCCTTTCTCGGGCCGTTTTTTGGACTTTAGCATTTTTACAATTTATCGAAAGAACGCTCCCGAAACGACGTCAATCCTTAAGGAAACCCGAACTTCTTGTATAAGAGAAAAAACTTATGGTGCTTAGTGAACCGTTTTTGTTTTATACAATCTTTTTGGATCTCGCAAGAGAAGACATGTTCTTACGATTTTTGTCGTAAAGTTTTGACGGTACCTCCGATCAAGACGAAACAAGAAACGGTTTGATCGAGGATCGGAAAGGAGGCTCACGGAACAGGATGAATCAGACTTAGATAAATTCGCTTTACCCACTTCGCTCGTTAGACGAGATGGATGGATCCACCTCGCCCAACGGGCTAAGTGGAAGTCTTGAAGGATCCACCTCGCCCGACGATCAATCTTGCCCGACGGGCGAAGTGGAGGTCGTGAAGGATCCGCTTCTCCCGTCGGGCGAGGTGGGATCCACATCGCTCGTTAGACAAGATGGATGGATCCACCTAGCCCGACGGGCGAAGTGGAGGTCGTGAAGGATCCACTTTGCCCGTCGGGCGAGGTGGACAGATCCACCTCGCCCGACGGGCAAAGTGGAGTTCGTGAAGGATCCATTTCGCCCGTTGGGCAAGGTGGATCGGTCCACCTCGCCCGACAGGCGAAGTGGAGTTCGTGAAGGATCCACCTCGCCTGACGGGCAAAGTGGAAGTCGTTAAGGATCCACTTTGCCCGTCGGACGAGGTGGACCGATCCACCTCGCGCGACAGGCGAAGTGGAGGTCGTGAAGGATCCACTTTGCCCGTCGGGCGAAGTGGAGGTCGTGAAGGATCTACTTCGCCCTTCGGGCGAAGTAGATTGTGTTGCGATCCGGTGTCTTTTTTTGGATGTTCAAATCACTTGCCAAGAGATCGTGTAACCTTTCTTAGTGTTTTCGAGTTTACACGAAGCGTTTAGTGATTTCTTACTTTCATACGAAGTGTTTCGGTTACTTCTTATACCTCCGTGAAGAGTTCGGGTAACTCTGTATGCATATGCGAAGTGTTTAGGTAACTCCGTATGTTTATAGAAAGCGTTAAGGTCAATTTGTATTTTTCGTAAGAAGTTGCTAAGTTTCCGTTAATACATTTTCCAGGAAATTTTAGGCATTGACTCCGTCGTGACCGGTTTTGACACCAACAGGTTTTAGGCTGATTCATGAATTTAATCTAGCGCTGCTAGCAAAACAACTATGGAGGCTGATTTAATATATGGATTCTCTGTTAGCGAGAGCAATGAGAGGAAGATACCATTGACAAAGCACAACGTTGCGGGCAACTGATATTGCGTCTTCATCATATGTGTGGACAAGTCTGATGGCAGCAAGACCACTTTTGCGTCTTGGAATAAATGAGAAGGTTCATTCAGGTCATCAATTTCGGGTATGCGAGGATCCTTGGATTCCCACTGATCCGGCTCGCCTGCTCGGCCCTTTCATTATGGGATAGACTTGGGAATGACTGTTAACGAGTTAATCATTGGTGATCCAAAAGTGTGGAACCTCAATCTACTGGAGAACCTTATTGTTCCGGAAGATGTAAGCATCATTCGACAATTAGCCATAAGCCAATCAAATATGGATGATAAATTCAGATGGAGCTATACAAGAAACGGGAAGTATACTTTAAAGTCAAGCTACTGGGTTGCAAGAAATATTTTAAGACAAAGCCATGAAACTGAGGTTTTGGAGCCAAGTGTCACCAAACTAAAAGCACAGGCCTAGAAAATAAGTGCCCTTTCCAAAGTAAAGCATTTGATCTGGCAGATGGTGACGGGATATATAGCTGTTACATGAAATTTTACACGACGCCATATGCGTTGCGACAATCATTTCCCAAGATGCAGAGAACCAAATGAGACTGTTTGCCATGCTATATTTGAATGCCCCCATGCTCTACAGGCTTGGGCTTTAGCCTCGACGCCCTCTTGTCCTGGAGTTTTTCCTATTTCTAGCACTTATGCTAATCTGGACTACATATTTTGGAGAAATAATGGGACTGAAGACCCAGAGTTTGATATGGATCCTTATCCATTAATAATCTGGTACCTCTGGAAATCTCGCAATGACAAGATTTTTAAAGGGATTGACCAGAATCCTCTCGCACTCATTCGACATGCTGAGAGTGAATGTAAAGCGTGGTTTGAGGCAAACACGCCTGTTTAACATCCAGTGAACCAACAAGTAAATATACAATCCCCAAGCTTGTCAAATATTTGCTTGGTCGATGGATCATGGACTAGTGAGGCAATGTTTAGTGGCTATGGATTGGTTTGGAAGGATGATAGTGGAATGGAACAACTCTTAGGGTTTAAAAACCAAAGAAAACTGTATGTCTTCTTTGCATTCAGAGATAGAAGCACCCATTAGGGTGATGGAAGCAATGTTCCAGCACACTTCATGTCAGCACTTTGGGACGAATAGCAAAGAGGTTATAGCGATGATACAAGCCCCGCACGAATGGCCGAGCTTCTCAACGGAGATAGAGGAGGCTCTAGCCCTAAAAAGACTCTTTCAAGACTTCAAGATTAGCCATATTCCAAGACAGTTCAATCAGACGGCTGATAGTTTAGCTATGATTGCTCGTTCTTTTTATCGTAATTTGTTGTTTATTGGTTGTTTTATTTCGGTCTAGATTCCTAGACCACCTCATGTTCCATGAGTAACAGAAGAGCCGTTTGTCGTCAAAAAAAAACTTAGAGAAATTTCCCATAGCCATTTTTAGTTTATTTTCACACAAAAAAACTCCAAAGAGAAAAATAACCAAATGAGTTTTTTATAGGGTAAATATACTTTTTCGTGTAAATGTTAAGATTCATACCAATTTTCTGAGTTTTACATAGTTTGTGGTAGTCCACTTATTACAACAAAAGAAAAAGAGAACTAATATTAACTATAAAGAGGGATGAACCAAAAAAAGCTAAAGCGGAGAAGGAGAGGAAACAATCGCTGAAGGGAAGGACAATAGCATGTCACGCATTGCCCGATTAATCACACAGAATAAGGCTGGAAGAGACAATGAATGCCACAGAAAATCCTAGCGTTACGCTCACGCCAAAGGTTGTAATTATGACCTGCAGAAGAAGCTTCATTACTTTCATCGCAGAAGCCAAATGAGGCCCCTGCAATCGTTGACAGCAAGCCACAGCAGAGGGAAGATCCGGCAGAGGTGATGACATAAACCTGCCACAAAAATTCAACCACACACCAGCCACAAACTAGCATTCAATAAATGTCTATGAGATTCTACTCCACCATTACATAAAACACAAGAGTTTGGGAATGTCAAGCCCCATGATATCAACCGGTCACGGGTAGGCAGTCTCTTGAGCATATATAGCCAAGTGATGAAGGAGCATCTCGGAATTTCTTCTTTAAACCATACTGTGGAATACCGTATGATTACAGGAGATGGAACACGCAGTAACTCCCACGTAACTTTAGAGGAGAAAGTCTTTGTAAAACCGCCTGTTGGACCCCCTCTCCGTTAACTCGGACCTAGCAAGGGGTAAGTACCAGTGACCATTCTGGACAGCATCTGCCATTGAAGCATTTAGAGGAGTTCTGAGCTGTCTTGGACCCGAAGGACCAAAAAGAGAGAACAAAGGACCAAGCTCTGTCCTATAATCGAACTAGAAGGAAGCTGTACGACCATTATATCGCAACAAATATAATTAATCAGAGAGTCCCTGAGCTCAATCATAGACTTGACCGTCTGGGAGAAGCGGGACGAGACAGTCACCAACCAGAAATTCTTGTTACCAACCAGATGTACGATCATCGTCTGGGTAAATATACACTTATATCCCTATGATTAACTAATATAAATTTAGAACATCTCCAAAAGCACCCTTAAAACTTTAAATAGAAGGTTTTGTGCTCTCCAAAAATAACCTTAAAACCTTAAATTTTAAGGTTTTGTACACTGAAACCTCAAATATAAGGTTTTACTGTACAAAACCTTAAATATAAAATTCCTTACTTTTCTAGTCTTTATATTTCTGTAGCTTTCAAATAAAGTTAATAATTTTTTTCTTTAATCATTTTAGTCCTTTGTAATACAAAATATTTAATTAACACTACAACAAATATTTTACAAAGATAATATTACATCAAACGAATTACAAAATACAAGAAACTGAAAATAAAAACACAAAATAAAAATATGAATATTACACAAATTCAAATACTACATAAATAAACATTACAGCAATATTAATAGCATTACAACTCCGGTTCCTTGATCTCCCATATCATCAAAATATTTTCCATAAAACTCTGGTGCAACGGAATGTTGTGGTTATTTTTGTACTTGAGTTCTATTCTTGATGATTTCTTGTTCAGATCGAATGAACTCACGAGTAGTACAATCAACAATAGAGTCTACATTTGTTAGCAACATTTTATCTTCTTTGTGCATTTCTTTAAGTGCTATTTTTTGCTTGCCTTTGCACACGTAACTGAGCTATCTCATACTTTTTTCCCCTAGTTTATGCACTTTCTTTTAATAAATTAAGAAGTTTTTCATTTGATGAAACCAAATTGTCAACAAATGAACTATTACCTTCTGCAAGCTTCCTTTTGAGTTTTGCTTTTGATCCAATCAAACGTTGTGATGAATTCCATCATCCAACATCATTACTTAAATTGATTGAAAATAAAGACACTCCGGGAGATTGTGATGTAGGAGACCCGCCGATATTGCTCTCAGTATTAGGAGTGCCTTGAATACCAATATTGGCATTATCGGTAAATTTTGGGATATCTTTCATCAACAGCCACACATGATCAAACTTAAAACCTTTTTTAGTATCTTATACAAACAAATTCTTAGCTTTTTTCATCTGCATGGATAAAATTTAAAGGAATACATATATATTTAAAGAAAATAAATATACTTACAATATCAAATTCGAATGCACCACTTGGATGCAAACTCTCTACTTGGATAATGCAACTCTTCAAATTTCAAACAGCATAAAGAATAATAGTCATCCTACCTTTTAAAGATTTGCTGCTTCTAATTTCCCAACACTCATCTTTGTTTTCATTGTAACTATTTTCTATTTTTTCCCACAATATTGTAAAGATTGGTTATTGCTACCATTTGGATCTTGGGATATTTCTACATAGACACGACATAACAACTCATCTTCATTTTGATTGAATGATGAGCCTCTACTTCTTTCCATATTTTTTAAGAAAGGTTATTGGATGTGATTTTTTCATTGTGTAGAACCTTTATTTATACAAGAAAATGGATGGATATAATTCAAATGAATGGACATGCTTTAATTTTACAGATTTCTTTATCTACATGTGAATGATAAGATTCTCTTGTTCTCTCGCCATATAGAGGAAAAAACTACCGTCAATTTGTTTTTTGTCAACAACAATCACTTTATTCACCAACTCACTCAAGAAAGCGATCATGTCAGTCACCGAGCCTCTATTTATGGTCATGCGGTTATACACGGTGATAGATAAAATGCACATCGTAATATGTTCAATGATTACTTTTTGAGAATCCTCTATATGGCGAGAGAGATTTCAACTGTCGGTTTTGAATGTCAAAAAGGTTGTATCTTCACATTGTTGAGGCTGTTAAACAACATGACAACTACTTCACTCAGCAACGTATTGCTTCTGGTAGAATGGGTTTATCAACCTTGCAAAAAGTCACAGCTGATTTTCAGATCTTGGTGTATGGCATGCATGCTGATGCAGCAGATGAATACATCAAAATAGGAGAGTCAACAGCAATTGAATGCATGAAGAGATTTTGTCACGCAATTATAGAAGTATTTTCGAAGTGGTACCTCAGATCACCAACACCAAAAGACGTTACCAGGCTTCTCAACATCGACAAACAACGTCGATTTCCCGAAATGCTAGGAAGTCTAGATTGTATGCATTGGAAGTGGAAAAATTGTTCAACCGCATGGGCAAGACAATTTGCAAGTCGTAGCGGATCACCCACAGTCATTCTTGAAGTTGTCATAGATTATGATTTGTGGATATGGCATGCCTACTTAGGTATGCCAGTTAGCAACAACGACATTAACGTTTTGAAGTCATCTAATTTGTTCTCAAACCTTATTCAAGGTACCACTCCTCCAGCTAATTATATTATTCAAGGAAAAGAAAATAACATGGGTTATTATTTAGCTGATGGAATTTATCCAAAGTGGTCAACTATTATTCAAACCATTAGTGATCCCCAAGTCCAGAAAAATATTGTTTGTAGCAAGACAAGAAGCATGTCGAAAAGATGTTGAACATGCATTTCAAGTTCTACAGTCTGAGTTTGATATCATAAAAGGACCATGCCGTAACTGAAAAAAAAGAGGTATTGTATGATATAATGACAACATGCATTATCAAGCATAACATGATTATTGAAGATGAACGTGATATCAACGCACCTATTAGAGATGCAAGATCAGCGCTTGTGACACAAGTTGAAATGGCAATAAATGAGAATGCTCGGTTTCTAAAATTTTTAGCTTGTAACCTTTAAATAAAAATAAAGAGTCTCATTTATCCCTTTAAAATGTCTTAATTGATCATATATGGGATCATTATGGAGCCAATTATAATGAATAATTATTTAATCTGTGTAAATTTAATGATTTGGTTTGTAAGTTTTTATTTATATGCAATGTATTACTATAATAATATTTTCTTTGCTAATTTTATTTTATTGTAATTTTCTTGGATATTTTATAGTTATTGTAAAAGAATTATGCTATTAGTTAACTTCTGTTGAATATAAGAACTATTATGTAAAATATAAAAGTTTAAGGTTTAATATAAGATTTTTCTTTTGAAGAGAAACACCCTATAACCTTATTTTAAGGTTTTTGCCAAACCTTAAAATAAGGGGGCTTTTGGAGATGCTCTTAGGATTTAGAGTTAAAGGGATGGGTTTGGGGTGTGGGGTTTAATTTTTTTTTTTTAAGAATTTTTTAAATAGAAAAATTAAATAGTTTTAAAAAGTACTTTCGAAATTCAAAAAGAAAATTTGAATAAAAATTAAAAAAAAATGTAAAAATTATAAAAAAGTTTGAATTTGAAAACATGTAATTCAAAACTATAAAAAAATATGTTTTTAAAAAAATTTATTGTTTAATTTTTATTATTTATTATATTATATATCTATAAAAAATGGTATAAGGATCTTTTGTCTCTTTAATGAACCATCTTTTAATCATTTTCTTTTTTGAGGGATCTTTTTGTGACAAAAACTAAAAATGTGATATTTGAGAGAATTTCCCAATAACTTATCATAGAAATCGTACTATCTCATAAATACACCAAATTAGGAAATCATGTTATATATAAAATAAAAGTATTTACTAGTTTGGCATGTAATATCATATGCTCTTTAGAAAATTGGACAAAACACGCGTCATGATATTACCGAAATTAATCAGTACATTGAGTTTTATATAAAAATTCTCTTCTAAAATATTTATGCAAATCATAACCAAAATTTGGTTGGTTTGAAAATATTGGTTATGTTATTCAACCAGACCTATGGTGATTTTATTTAACCAAATACAAAATCGAATTTGAACTACTATGTTTAAACACCTTTGATCATAAGTGATAAGTGTTATCCTTTATATACTAAACACAAGTCACATAACCAATAAAATGATGACACATGACTTGTTTTACAATTTAAAAAAAAAATGAAAATGCCAAAAAATTGAATCGAAAACAGTTTAGCTCGTCAACTGATTTCTGTGTACTCTTTCTATTTATTTTTTATATAAAAACCCTAATATTTCTCCCCCTACTCCCATCATCATCTTACAATATCTGAAACTGTTAATCTTTCTCGGTAAAATATTTAAATCACAAACACAATGCCATAAATTTAAGTTCATACTTACTTGCACATAAAAGAGGAAGAAGGAAAAAGAAGGCAAAACAGAAACAAACATGGGTGGCCTTTGAGTTAAATCAAAAGTAGATCAAAAGATAAAGAAAGAAAATGCAGACATGGAAGAAGAGCTTTTGATAAATGGTAAGCACATTTCCATTATTTCACTAAGTGACAGCGTGTAGGTTAAGATTTATTTTAAAGCAGACAATCTATCAAATTAACCCTACGAACTATTTTTGCCAAGAGAGATCTAATTGTAGTACTTAGGAATTAAATTCACAGAGAGTGATGACACATAATAGATTTCTGAATTCTAAAATTTAAACTAGGGAAGCTATAAATAGGAGGTTTATTTGTAGGTTTTATTCCAAAAAGAAATTTTTTTTTTTTAATTGAATGTTAAATTTAATTCAAAAGAAAAAAGACCTTTTACAACTGAAACTTAGAAATTTTAAACACAACTAATCCAAAATTACTCCAAACTTTATCAAAAGAAAATCAAAACAAAGATCCTTCAAAGCCATCACTAACACTCCCCCTCAAGCTCAACCATGTAGAACAAGTCAAGCTTGGAAGGGTCATTAAATTCTCCTCATTAAAACCTCATTAAGAAAACCCAAATGGGACAAAACTTAATGAGGAAAAAGAGTAAGAAATTCATGACCATGAGAGTGTATGGATAGACAAACCAATCTGCAGAACCAGACTCCTCAGCACTCAACTTCAACTTCCAAAAGAAACCCAGCAGCCAAACTTGAAAACAACTCAACGCCCCACACTCAGAACCAACAAACCCGTCTAGATTTCGACCTTCATCTAGTAGAGAACCAACATCGTAACCCACCTTCAAGCTTCTTGTCCCTCCTTTTTTGGATTATTGAGAACTTGTTTCTCATAGTCTTATCAATTAGTTTAGTTAAAAGAGCTGGTGGGGAAGCTTTCTCACCATGTCTCCTTCTATTTCTCTCTCTCCAAATACTATGAATTGTTACTTGAAACAAGTACCTGACTGTAAAGAGGAGGACATTATCTAGCTCCTCATCCATTATGATCAGCAGAATATCAGACCAATTTGTAGTATACCTACTCAATAGCATACCCTCAGCCAGGTTTCTCCAAATTTGCTTAGAGAAGGAGCAACCAAAGAACAAATGGGTCACTGATTCCATTGGCTCTTGGCAAAAAATACAAGGTGTATCAATGTTAACGCTCCACTTTACCATTCTGCTCCCAGTAGATAATCTGTCTCTTAGCGCAAGCCAGGCAAAAAAGGAAAATTTAGGAGTTGCATGTTTAAACCAAATAGCTTTGTACCAACCATAAACCTGATGTTTTTCTCTAACCGCCTGCCAAGTATCAGTGGTTGAGAAGTTCCCCTTGTATTTATCATTCCCATTTCTCCATAGATAAACATCTTGCTCATTTGGCTTCATTAACTCTTTAAACTTCACAATTTCCAACTCAATCTTCTTCAAAAGTACAAAACGATGATGCTTCCGTCTATGGTTTAGACAGTCCTCCACTTTAGCATACTCTGTTATTCTGATTTCTATGCAGCCACCACCTCCCAATAAATCCTTTAGACTACCTAGAGGGGACCAATTATCATACCAAAAAGAAGCTTTCTTGCCATTTCTAACATCCACCTTGTAGAATCCCTTTGCCTTATCTCTATACTTTAGAATCTTACGCCACATCCAAGAGCCTAGTTGCGAAGTTTCTTTAACTGACCATATTGATCCCTTTCGAATAAGATACAACTTTATCCAACTGACCCAAAGCGAATCTGCAGAAAGAATCCTCCAAATTAATTTAAGAACACTAACAACATTCATCTCCTTGAGAGATCTGATGCCCAAGCCCCCTTCCTGCTTTGTTCTACAAACTTCCTTCCAAGATATTTTTGCTTTCTTGCCATTTAAATCAACTCCAGACCACAAAAAAGCCGAACAAATTCTTTCAATTTCTGCAATACACCCTCTTGGCAGACGGAAAGCAGCCATCCAGAAGTTAACAAGACTCATAACAACAGAGTTTATTAGCTGAAGACGACCAGCATAAGATAAGAAACGCCCTGTCCAAAAACCAATTCTCTTACGGATCTTCTCAACAAGAGGCAAGAAGTCAGTTACTGTCATATTTTTCACAAGTAAAGGAAGACCTAGATATCTGACAGGAAGTTTACCCGCTGCAAAAGGAAAATGATTGAGGATTTCAACTCTCTTCTGATCAGAAATGCCAGCCATAAACAAAGTCGACTTCTCCAAGCTTATTTTAAGACCAGACATTTTGTCAAACTCCTCAAACACTTTCAGAATCCCCTCTACTGATCTCTTCGTACCCTCAATAAACACCATCAAGTCATCTGCAAAACATAGGTGTGTGAGACCTATATTCTTGCATTTAGGATGAAACCCAATCAGATTTCTTGAAACAGCTTCGTCCAACATTCGAGAAAGCACATTCATGCAAATAACAAACAAATATGGCGATAAGGAGCAACCCTGCCTCAGACCTCTTCTACTTTGGAAATATCCAGCCAACTCTCCGTTTACCTGAACAGAGAACGAAGCCGTAGTAACACAAAGAGAAATCCACTTGATAAACTTTCCTGGCAGGTCAAGGGCTGTAAGCGTGTTTAGCAAGAATGACCATTGAACGGAATCGAAAGCTTTCGATATGTCTATCATCATAGCACAACGCGGGGAAATGTCTTTTTTTGTGATAATCCTTCACAATTTCTGTTGCCAAAAGTACATTCTCCATCAGTAGCCTTTCTTTAATGAATGCTGATTGGTTTAGTGAGATAAACTTGGGTAAGACTTCTTTCAACCTGTTCGCTATGAGCTTCGATATAATCTTATATAAATGATGTAGTTTCTTGGAACCCCTTGTTTTATTAGCAAATTCCGAAAGAACCCAGTGATTAGTTTTAGAGTTCCTGGGTAGATATTTCCTACCACTCCAACGCACCCTTTTTGGTTTTTCAGCCTCCTCAACAATATCATCAATCACTAGACACTCTTCACTGACCTTTAGCTCAATATCCCCAGCAATAGAAGGCACTTCCTCCATATCTTTACTATCTACAAGATCACTTAGTGCAGCAAACCTTGAAGGCGTTATTGCAACATGATCAAATTTCAACTCTTTTACAGAATTCCATGGACTCCTACTAGCTTTCTCTTGCGCAACCTTCTTCCAATTCTCATCAATCTGCTCCACTTTATCTCCCATATTATCCACAGAATCTGAGATCACTTCTTTTTCTTCCACAATTTCCTTACCAACTTCCATCTCTTTGCTGGAATTTTTCGTATCCTTCAAACTCTCTTCAATCTCCCTGACCTTATCAACCTCCCCAGTCACACCCCCTTTTACACCATGAATTTCTTCATTAGCACTTTTCTTCCCATCCTCCATTTCTCCAGGTTTCTCCAACCCCTTAGGTGTCTTAGTTTCATCCTCATCTTTCTTCTTCATAGTACAGCTAACCTCTTTACGGCCCCATTTACCACACGTACTGCATTTTGAAGGAAGCCATGGATAAGAGAATTCAACCATAACCTCTTCACTTCCTATTTTGAAGTTGATCTTTTCCGGAAGTGCCTTCGATAGGTCAGCCTTTACACATACCTTGGCTTCCTCAAAGTTTGTGCAAGCTACCGTCTCCGGGTGAAGCTTATCAGGGATCCCAGCAGCACTGGATATAAAACTCAGACCTTCCCAAGAATACATACTCATCGGAACCTTTCCAAGATGAACCCAGAGTGGAGTTAGCTTCCTTTCCGATTCATCTACCACAGGAGACCATTTAGAAACCACCATTGGTATCCCAGTTATGTTCCACATGCCGCGCCTTACTATCTTCTCCCTAATCCCTTTGCTTGGAACTCTGATTCTCATCGTCACCGAGTCCATTTCATAAACATCTATCTTCAAATCCTTCTCCCCAAATGTCCAGATCTTGTTTAGAATCATGTGTACCTTTGCAACGTGTGGAGCCGTTTCCAGAAATCGAGCTATAACAAAGTCTTCCCAAAGCGGATTTGCATCATCTACAATCACCGATGGAACAACCACACTCTGTTTCCCTTCCGATAACGAGATATCGAGATCATAATTTGTCAAACCCTTCTTCTGTGTCGCCACCGCAACCCATGTCTTCTGCCTCATCGGAACCCGAGTGACCCCCGGATCCAAAGGAACCCCCAGAGTCTCCGTCGACTCCATCCGTCACCAGAGAAACCCGTAATCGATAACCCAAAACACCCCAACAATCGCCGCAGAATCGCCTCAGAATCACCTCAGAATCGCCTCCTAAGTCGTAATCTTTACTTGTTTTAGTTATGTTAAAAGTACACTTCCAAAAAAAGAAAATTGTCTAATTAAGTTAATTGATTTAAATATGGAAAAGATAGATCTAGGTTTCAGGCAAGTGAATTATAGTGGATATGATGCAGGCAATTATGAATATGCAAGGACCTTAATCAAAAATCCGACCCCCTCTCGTTCCAACTCTCATATGCAAACAAAGGAGTTTACCATCGATCTATGGATAAGGCCGAGTATCGATCGACGGTTATCGGACAAAAAGTTTGTCCGCTAGGTTAATTAAACCACTTCTCGCATTTATCTAACAACCTAGCTCAATGGAATTTATACTGTACATAACATACTCTCGTAGTTGTCCATGTCCTAAGTTCATGTTTCAAGTTAGCTACTCTAGAACACAAGCATTAAACACAATTCCAAAGATTAATATTTCTTCATCCTAGCAATCATATTTTTGGGCTAATTCATCAATACCATAATAAACCCTAAATCTAACAAGAGAATTACTCATAATCATAGAAATCATGATAAACTTAATAATATAATCCATAGAATAAATAATGGGGTTTCAATACAAAGCTCTGAAAAAAGTTCAGATCTTCTCTCCTAAAATACTAAGAAAACTAAAAAGCTGTAAATAATACTTTGTGTAATATGAAATTTGTGTCTCTCAGCCTAAACAATGACATGACCTTTATAAACTAGGTCAAAATTCGTTCAGGGTCACTTTTGTAATTTTTCTTGACTTGGGCTTGAAGTCAGCCAATACTTATGCGAGTAGATTGTCGACGAACAGCAAGTATGCACCGACGATCGATGTTCAGGCTTGACCTTGACTCTGCCTTAGCTGATTGTGAACAGCTACTGGATATCTTCTCTGAATGATCTAACAAGCTCCATTATCTTCATAATGCTCCAAAACGTACTTTGACCTGAAAAACTCTAAAATACAGTCTAGATATACTTAGTACTCCAAATAAGGTTCAAATGATAGTTTTAAACTGGTAAATAACAAGGTATATTAACTCCCACAGACTTAACCTTTTGCTTATCCTCAAGTAAAACAAGGTAGCCTGTGAAATAGGTTTGAAAAGTGGGGACTCACATAATACATAAGCATAACTACCACCCCTACTATATCGCAACCACATCAAATAATGCTAGTCAAAGTGAAACTTTATGTCTTATCATAGTCTAGCAACCAAATATGTTCTACCAGCAACTCAACAAATACTAATTTGACTCACTCCTCTACTGATCTCATTTCTTTGCATAAAAATAAAGTGTAGGCTTTACCTTGGGAGTATCAATCAAATGACACATGGACTAAACTTCTGCAAACCTGCATGTATAGGTATAAAGCCTTTCCTGGTCCATTTCTTCCCTATTTTCTCTCAGAATCTTTTTGGATCTCAAATTTAATGGACAATGATGTTGCTGCAGTCCATCTTGTCATCTCATTTTCAATTTTTTTTTTCGAAAACAAAGTTGTAGGCGAATAATGGGGTCACTGATAATGTACCTACCCCTCGCTTCCAACAATGTGTGATCATTCCTTTGAATTAGAATAGTGGGGTCATCGGTAGTGTACCTACCCCTCTGCATCTTAGGAAATCATTTCAATATTTTCTATTATAGATCCTAAAGAGAGAGAGAGAAGCGAAATCAGAAATAACAGACTAGTACCTTACAAACTTGTAGAAGGAATCTGATCCGATATATACCAAGCCCCAAAGCTAGCAAAGTAGTCAGTATTAGGTTGGAGACCAGCTTTAGTTCCTTCAAACTTTCTTAGTAAGTGTGATCTACTGGCAGGATGATCCACTTTGGCATCTCTAGTAATCTCTGCAATCAACATGTCTAAGAATGGTGCTAAAATATGGTTAGCCAATAAATAAGTTCTGATCATAATCCTCTTCTTGACTCTATAAAAAACTATTTGAAAAAAACTTAATACATAAAAACTCAAAATAGATAAAAGCATCAATGAACCTCCCCCGGACTTGAATAACACTGTCCCCAGTGATATCCCGCCGAGATTGCTTAAGAAAAACTAAAGCATAAGTAAAAAGTTAAGAGAAAGTTGAGGTTACCAAACTCTGTAAGGAGTGTCGACCAATGGTGAGTGGTAAGTGTCGACCGATGTTGTTTTCGAATTGTTCTACTCCTCCTTTGAAAACCTAAAGTAAAAACGGTAAATAATAACTAAATAATGAAAAAATAAATTAAAACTTACTACACAGTGGGTTGCCTCCCACTCAGCGCTTGGTTATAGTCTTAAGCTCGACGTTTTGACTTATGGACTAGGAAGGTGGTTCATCAAAAATGTGGAAAGCAAGTATCCACATACTCTCTGCTCGTCTCAAATCATGCACTGATAAAGCCTCGTACAGCCTCATATGCTTTGGTTTGCTGATTTTCCATCTTCCTCTGAGCAAATGCCAATCTGCCCATCTTTTCTTCGAGTACTTGAATGCATCTTGTTAGCATGTTAAGTTTGGCATATGTGGGCTATGAAATATCGTCCAAACTCTGGTTGATATTATCTCTCATCAAGTCCTGAGAAAAGTAAATTCCATCAAGCTTGTCTTGTAAGAACTCCTCTGTTACCAGCCTTTGCCCAGATATTGCATGGTGACTGTCGATCGATGGCCAATTGTTGCCATCGATCGATGCTGAACTGACTGCCTCACCCGTTGGCCAGTCAGTATGTCTGCGATATCGTCCTTGGACACGTTGCATATCCTTGCATCCATTACTCATGCATATCTATCTGGGTCTCTCATGATTCCAAACTCATCTGGTATGAGGTATCCATAATCGTCATCACATCCAGTCAAGTTGTTGTCGATCGATGGTATAGAGCCACCTTCGATCGATGCTGCATTCCAGCTTGCATAGGATCCCCTGAAATTTCCAGTCTCTTCGAGTGCAAAACCATGGTACTCAACTGCTTCTTCTTCAAAGAAAAAATCATCGTACTCTAAGTTGTTAGTTTTTGGCATCCACTCACGGTATTGCTTCCCAATGTATACCATGTCTTCGTGACTGTCTTCGTCATTCTGATCCTTGGCATAAACGTTGACTGATGGTGGAGAGTGAGTATCGATCGATGCCAAAGGGTGGGTTTTGTTCTAGTTCTGCTTGAAGTGACTGTCGACCGATGCCAAGGGTTGGGTGTCGATCGATGCTATGTATGCAGGTTTGTCGCCTTTATCGTATTTGCAGAAGCATGTAGCAATCAAACCTGGATCATTACCCAATTCTATTTGAGTAGCCCTTGTTCTTGACTTTAACAGGTTCATAAAAGTTGTATGGATGAAGCAAGGATAGATATAACATGTTTGTCTTCATGTCGCAGATAGCTTTCACTGTTGCCATGAATGCTCTTCCAATGAGAAAGGAAGAGTTCCAATCAATCTTTATATCCATCACGTGGAAGTCTACTGGAACTAAGGTGTTGCAAATCTGTACTTGGACGTATCTAGCTATCCCTCCTGAATTCACTTTGGAGCAATCCACAAAGGTGAAGGAATCACTAGAAGGCTCCACTTTCAGGCTTATTTTCTCTGCCATCACTCTAAGCATGATGCTAACTGCCGATCCAGTATCGCAGAGGGTGTTCAGATACTTGTGACCTTTGACAAAACATGGAATTACAAATTTCCCAGGGTCACTTTTCTTCTTGAGAGTAGTCCTCTTATTCATCTTCTCTCTGAGGTCATTGAACTTGTGGTCTATGTCCTTTTCTGTTTCCTTGGATTCCCTGAACAACATCCACAATCTATGAGTATAATATGCTTCATCAAATTGAGTATCTAAAGGAATTTTAAAAACTCTTTTGGCGAAGTCATTCATCTCTTTGTCAGTTTCTTCTCTGTGAATATGTTTAGGAATCTTCTGCTTCCTTCCGAAGTTCATTTTTGTTGTCATGGGATCAGATCTGTTGGGGCTCTGTTCCTGAGTCTCCATCCTCGAAGGTCTGACAAATAGGCTGGCACTCAGATTTGGTAACCGAATCGGTTATGTTGTTGGGGACTGTCGATCGACGCTAGGTTCTCGACGCCGATCGATGCTAGGTTCTCAACGTCGATCGACGCTAGGTTCTCGACGTCGATCGACGTTAGAAGATTCATACGAGGCAACCGATTATCCAGGCTCGATCAATCTACATTCTGTTTCGGGTATTGATCGACACCAATGCGAACTACCGAAGGACATGGCATTTTCTACATGGAAATCTCTTTCCTGCAGTTGTTCTCTCTTCACTTCTTGCCAAAAGTCTTCACCTATCAATGCACTGACGTGGTTCTTCTGACTAGCTTTCCCTTTCTCCTTAATCAAGGCCTCATGTCTCTGAATGGCCTCACTTGTTTGGACCACTTGATTCTCCAACTTCTTGATGTGAGTGTTGAGATTCTCAAACTTCGTGTTGAGGTTGATGTACATGGAATCTATCTTCCCATTGAATTCACAGTTATCTGATGATGCTTGTCTAGTATCCTATCAACCATAGCTTCCAACTTGCTCTCATGAGGTTTCTGCTGCTGTGAATTCTGATTGTAGTTACTCCTATTGCCACCATAGGAGTTTCTGTTGTAGCCTGGACTCTTGGTCTCTGGTAACCGTTTCCACCAAAAAAATTCACACCCTCTTCCTCATCTTCTTCTTCCAGGGCTTTTACTTCTTGCTTCTTGATAAATTTCTGAACACTGTCCAACTTTGCCTTGACTTCATCTATCAGCTCCTTGCTCAAAGATGGAGCCGATTTCTTCCTCTCATAGTCAGTGTTCTTGGTGCTATTTCTAAATGCCAATTTCTCAATAAGCCTTGTTGCTTCTTCTCGACTCCTAGTACTAAAGTTCCCTTCACTAGCTTTGTCTAAAGCTATCTGGCACTGCAGATCAATACCTCTGAAGAAAGTTCTAAGTAGTTGCACTTCATTGAAACCGTGATATGGACATTCTCTCTGGTAGGACTTGAATCTAAACCAAGAGCCTCCTCAAGTCTTTTGATCATGCATCATCAAAGCATTCTTGATTTCTGTCCAGGATGTCAGAGATCCTGGTGGCGATTTCTTAAGCCAATGCGAAGCATCTCCAGCAAGTGAGTACTTGAAGAGCTTGCAGAATAGATAGTCCCTAGGGACTCCATTGGCCTTAATAGCTGATACTATATCCTCAAATCGCTCCAGCTGATCCATCGGATGCTCATGTCGTAATCCATGGTAGGGTGTCTGCGCAGCAAGTGCGAAGAAAGACGGTTTGATCTCAAAATCATTCCTCTAGAAAGATGGAGGGTGAATGGTGGATCTGTTAGCATAGAACTGGTCTGGACGATCGTAGTCTGACAGTGTTCATTGAGCAGCTTGGGCGGAAGCTTCAGGTTGAGCTACAGCAGCGTTTGCTTCTGGTTCAGAAATTACAGCCCCCTGATCGTCAATTCTCTAACATGTTGCATTACGCAGATGACCCTCAAGGTCATACAGGTCCTCTCTCTCATCTCGAACCACAACTAAAGACACAACCATCTTTCGCGAGCTACCGTCGATCGATGCCGTGTGGGTACGGTCGATCGATGTTGGTGTGTGAGCGTCGATCGGCGGTTGAATGCTACTGTCGGTCGATGCTTGTCGTATATGTTTGCGGATGGAACGTTTGATTGTGATGGGGTCTGAGAAGAGTAATTTCGTGTTCTTTTTGCTTCTGGTACTGATGGGCATGCACCTGAAAGACAAGAAAAAGAAATTGTCAGTAACTTGCAATAAAAAAAAGCCTAGACTAAACCCTAGAAAATAATCTAATGGCGATCCTTGCTCCCCGGCAACGGCGCCAAATTTGACAGCGTGCGGGTTAAGGTTTATTTTAAAGCAGACAATCTATCAAATTAACCCTATGAACTACTCTTGCCAAGAGAAGTCTAATTGTAGTACTTAGGGATCGAATCCACAAAGAGCGAGGGCACACAATAGATTTCTGAATTCTAAAGGTTAAGCTAGACAAGCTATAAATACAAGGTTTATTTGTAGGCTTTATTCCAAAAAGGAAATTGTCTAAATAAGTTAACTGATTCAAATATGGAAAGATAGATCTAGGGTTTCAGGCAAGTTAATTATAGTGGATAGGATGCAGAGAATTATTTAATATGCAAGAACCATAATCACAAATCTGACCCCCTCTCGTTCCAACTCTCGTATGCGAACAGAGGAGTCTACTGTCGATCAACGGCTAAGGCCGAGTGTCGATCGACGGTTACCGGATAGGAAGTTTGTCCGCTATGTTAGTTAGACCAGCTCTTGCATGTATCTAACAACCTAGCTCAATGGAATTAATTCTGGCAATGAACCTACTCTCGTAGTTGTCCATGTCTTATGTTCAAGTTTCTAGTTAGCTACTCTAGAACACAAGCATTAAACACAATTCCAAAGATTGATATCTCTTTATCCTAGCAATCCTATTTTTGGGCTAGTTCATCAATATCATAATAAATCCTAAATTTAACAAGATACTTAGACATAATGATAGAAAGCATGATAAACTGAATAATATAATGCATAGAATAAATAATGGGGTTCCAATACAAAGCTCTAAAAGAGTTCAAATCTTCTCCCCTAAACTACTAAGAGAACTAAAAACTGTAAATAATAGTTTGTGTAATATAAAATTTGTGTCTCTCTGGCTAAACAATGGCAAGACCTTTATAAACTAGGTCAAAATACATTCAGGGGTATTCTTGTAATTTTTCTTGACTTGGGCTTGAAGTCGGCCAATAGTTCTGCCAGTAGATCGTTGATCGACAGCAAGTATGCACCATCGATCGATGGTCAGACTTGACCAAGACTCTACCTTAGCTGATTGTGAACAGCAAGTATGCGACAGCAATTATTATTTGTTATTCTTTTGGGGTTTTATTTATTTTATTTGTACGAATTAAATCGGATAGCCGGCTAAAAATCCTAAAATTCCTGAATATCTGGAACACCAAATATATGAATTGCTACGGTTAAAAAAATAATTGCTACGGATTGATCGAATAGGATAATTGATTTTCGGATGAAGCGGATTGAATCACAAATACCTTCAAAATTTTGGAAACTCGATCCTTGCTCACCCCTAAGTACACCAATACACTCATAGGATGTGGAATCATGAGCCGATTTCAACAATTGTCCTATAATCGCTAATTATTCTTTATAAATATCCTCTCAAATAACTTATCATAGAAATTGTATTCTCATAAATACACCAAATTATGAAATCGTATTATCTAATAAACTCAAAGTATTGACTAATTTGGCATGTAAATCTCATGACTCTTTTTGGAAACTGGACAAAACATACGTCAATATATTACCCAAATTAGTCGATACTTTGGAGGGGGTATTCAATTTAAAGTTTTGAGGTGAATTCAGTTTTTTTAATAAGGTTGTAGATGATTTCAAGAAATTGAAGAGTTTTAATGAGTTTTGTTAAACCACCCTAGAATATCACCTAAAACCATGAGATTTGAGTTTTAATGTTTTTAACTAAGAAATTACACCCAAACACTCTAAAATCACTTGAAAACTTTAAAACTCCACAACTTAAAATATTTTTAATAACAGTGAATTTCAGAGTATTTTATGAAATGTTAAGTTTAATAACAGTGGATTTTAAATAAGTTTTCAAAATTCCAACAGTGGATTTGTCATTTTTATATCAATCACCTTAAACTCAGTTGAATACAATTTTTAATAGAATAATTCTCTTCTAAGATTTTCAGCAATACCGAACCAAAATTTGGTTGGTTTGAAATATTTGTTTGGTAATTTAACCCAGACCTCTGTTGATTTTATTTTACCAAATACAAAATCAAATTTGAACTGCAATGTTAATCTTTCTAAGAAAAATATTAAACTCACAGACACAGTGCCATAAATTTAAGTTCATACCTACTTGCACATAAAAGAGAAAGAAGGGAAAACATAAACAAACATGGGTGGCACTTGAGTTAAATCAAAAGAGAAAGAAAGAAAGAAAATGCAGACATGGAAGAAGAGCTTTTGATAAAAGGTAAGCACCTTTCCATTTTTCACTAAGAAAGGATCAGATTGTTAAACTGTTTTTCTACTGTATAATAGGTTTACATCAAAAGGTAGTTTGAAAACATTAGTCAATATACTAGGGTGAACAATTCGATACCTTTTCTCTATAATTTTAGTGTTTCAGATATTCAAAAAAAAATTGGTTCATGTACGGTTATAGGGGAGAGATGAACATGAAACCTTGAATATATGGGAATATCAGTGCTGCCATGGGATGATGGAGACAAAATTAAAAGAGGTATATAATAGCATCTACATATTGATATTACTGCAGTTTTTCAATACACAATATTTCTTTCAAATGTGATATATCGGTACACACTAAAAGCGAAACTATTATATGCATATATATATATAAATATATATAAATATATATATATATATATATAATTTATATTTATAAGTTATCTAATATTATATTTTATATTAGTTTTACAATATTTTTATTTATTAAATTTATTATATTAGATATTTGGATTTTTTTTAAAATATTGTTATATAATATTATTACTTTATATTATTTTGGGGTTTTATTTATTTTAGGGAAATTGTCAAAAATACCACTTTCGTTGTACCATTTTTCATTTTTACCTTAATCACTCTTACCCTTATTTTTTAAGAGGAAAAAAACACACTTATAACCTTTGGGTTAATTAATCTAAGATTTAGGGTTTAGAGTTGAGGGTTGGGGTAGGGTGGGGTAGAGTTTAGAAATGTAAAATTTAAGATTCTAATTAATTGTAAAAAAAATTGATTCTTAAAAAAATGGTATTTATGAAAATGTCTTTTTAATGAAGGTAAAAATGAAAAGTGGTACAACAAAAGTAGTAAACTTGAAATTCTCCCTTTATTTTATTTGTAAGAATCGAGTCAGATATCCGGCTAAAAATCTAAAAATTCCTGAATATTTGGAACACTAAATATATGAATTGCTACGGATCATGCTACGGATCGATCGAGTAGGATAATTGATTTTTCGAATGAAGCGGATTGAATCACAAATACCTTCAAAATTCAGATACTCGATCCATGCACAGCCCTAAGTACACCAATACACTCATGGGATGAGGGGAATCATGAGCTGATCTCAACAATTGTCATGTAATCGCTAATTATTCTTTATAAATATCTTCTCAAATAACTTATCATAGAAACTGTATTCTCATAAATACACTAAATTATGAAATCGTATTATCTAATAAACTCAAAGTATTGACTAAGTTGGCATGAAAATATCATGACTCTTTTTCGAAAACTGGAAAAAAACATACATTATGATAATACCCAAATTAGTCAATACTTTGGAGGGGTTAAACACTACAAGAAAACAGCCGATTTGCGAGGGACAAAAGTCCTAGCAAATTTGCGAGGAATACGCCTCGAATTTGCGTGCGATTTGCGAGAGACTAGAAATCACTCGCAAATCCCTCGCAAATTTGCGAGGAAATTCTTGCCTCGCAAATTTGCGAGGCCAAAAATGAGTTTCTCTTAAATCCCTCGCAAATTGGCGAGGGAATATGGTACCCGCCTGGCAAATTTGCGAGGGATTTGCGACTAATTTGCATGGCATTTGCGACCGAGAGTTTTTCCTAGCAAATCCCTCGCAAAATTCAGTAAAGTAGTTGAAACACGTTTTTTTGTGTTCACCTACTTATTTGCGAGGGAAATATGCCTCGCAAATTCCAAGTAAATATATGTATCCTCGCAAATCCCACTCAAGTTGTAGCAATTCCCTAGCAAAGCCTTTTTAACTCCCTCGCAAATATTTTTAAAAACTCTATAAATAGCAAACGTGATTCTTTGTTCTGCACATAAAAATCCAAGAAAAAATAAAGAGAGAAAAAAAAGAGAGAAAGAAAAAAAAAGGAACAAAAAAGAAAAAAATGATTTTTTTTAAGAGATCGAACGAAAATGTCTTCATCACAACCTGAAATATACGAATTACGGGCTTGGATATACAATCATAGAGATCCGGAGACTGGCGAGGTGACGAAAGAGTATCGAGCTAGATTGCGGGGATTCTTACAGCAAGCAACTAGCCAGCCATTCGCAAGGGAAAATGGTAAAATTTTATGTCCTTGTAGAAAATGCAAGAACGAGCCATATTTAGAAGTAGATACCATGAAGAGGCATCTTTATAATAGAGGATAGACCAAACTACTACATATGGTTTTTGCATGGGAAGGTGCATCAAGTAGTAGTACGGGTCAGGGATTTGAACTACTAAGCTATAATAATGCTAATCATTATGAGAACCCTGGGGAGAATATGTTTGGAAATAATGTGGGTTATGGGTATGAGCAGCATGAAAATAGGTATCATGATATGGTTACAGATGCATTTCATGAAACTGAAATTCTTGATAATAGTAGGGAAGAACCTAACATAGACGCAAAACGGTTTTATGATATGTTAGATGCAGCCAAAGAACCTATCTACGAAGGATGTAGAGAAGGGCTTTCTAGATTATCACTGGCATCTAGGATGATGACGATTAAAAGTGATCATAATCTAAATGAGAAGTGCATGGATTCGTGGGCTCAACTAATTAATTAGTATTTACCAGAAGGTAATCTAGCTGCTGATAATTTCTATGAAATTCAGAAGTTAGTTGCGGGACTTGGTCTATCATCTTAAGTGATTGATGTATGCATTGACAACTGCATGATTTTCTGGAAAGACGATGAGAAACTGGAGAAATGTCGATTTTATGGAAAACCAAGATATCAAGAAACCACAGGAAGAGATCGTGTGTCGTACCAACGAATGTGGTATTTAGTGATCACAGATAGATTGAAGCGTTTATATCACTCGGAAAGGACGGCCGAGTCAATGAGATGGCATGCCCAACATTTGGTAAAAGATGGCGAGATTACGCATCCCTCGGATGCTAAGGCATGAAAACACTTTCAAACCGTATATCCTGGCTTTGCAAATGAGTGTAGAAACGTTTATCTTGGCATATGCACCGATGGATTTAGTCCATTTGGTATGTCTGGAAGGCAATATTCTTTATGGTATGTCATCTTGACGCCATGTAATCTTCCTCCGGAGATGTGCAGGCAAAGAGAATTTTTGTTTTTGAGTATTCTAGTGTCTGGCCCAAAACATCCAAAACGAGCGCTGATGTATTTTTACAACCTTTGATCCATGAGCTGAAATTATTGTGGCATTGTGGGGTGCGGACGTGGGACTACTCGCAACAACAGAACTTCAATATGCGTGTTGTGCTTATGTGGACAATTAGTGACTTTCCCGCATATGGAATGTTATCGAGATGGACAACGCATGGAAGATTATCATGTCCGTATTGTACAGATAGGTCAGATGCTTTTCAGCTGAAAAATGGGAGGAAATCATGTTGGTTTGATTGTCACCGTAGGTTTCTTCCACCGCATCATCCATATCGTAAGAATAAAAAATTGTGTAGGAAAAACAAGGCATTGCATGTTCCTCCCCTTGTACTTCAGTCAGGAACAACTTTGCTAGAGCAGATTGAGTATTATTATGCTCAACTGACATGTAATGTTGGGGGAAATTGGCACACTCCAGTAAACATGCCAGATGGGTATACGACATCTCATAATTGGCATAAGAAGAGCATATTTTGGGAGCTTCCATATTGGAAGGATCATCTTTTAAGGCACAACCTTGATGTGATGCACATAGAGAAGAATGTTTTTGAGAATATTATGAACACTATTTTGAATGTCAAGGGAAAGAGTAAACACAATTTGAAATCAAGGTTTGATTTACCAGAGATATGTGCAAGAACAGAGTTGCATGTGACAAGAGATGGAAATTTACCAGTTCCAAATTTTAGATTGTCTGGGGTGGCGAAGCAAAGATTATTCGAGTGGGTAAAATCTGACGTAAAGTTCCCGGATGGATATCTGTTAAAATTCTCAAGATGCATAGAGTAAGGGCAAACAATTTCTGATATGAAAAGTCATGATTGTCACGTATTCATGCAGCGGCTCCTACCGTTTGCAATGACAAAGCTATTACCAACATATGTCCATGAGGTGATAGCTGGTACGTAATAAAATTAAAATTCACTTTTAAAATTATATATGTATTAATTGTCAATGTTGATTGAAATAGTATTTTGTTTGATAATGAATTTGTAGGGATTGGAGCATTTTTCGAGATTTGTGCACTCAAACATTGATTGAGGATGGGATCGAGTTGTTAGCCAAGAATATCCCGGTCTTGATTTGCAATTTGGAAAAAGTTTTCCCTCCCCCTTTTTGACGTAATGGAACATCTCATGATTCACCTACCTCTTGAAGCCGCACTTGGGGGCCCAGTGCAATTCCGATGGATGTACGTATTTGAGAGATTCATGGGATATCTGAAAAAGAAAGCCAGAAATCTTGCCAAAGTCGAGGGTTTGATAGTTGCAGGAAGTTTGACGGGGGAAACTTCGCACTTTACATCATACTATTCTAGTCCAACCATTAGAACGAAGAAGACCGCTCTGAGACGATACGATGACGGGGGAGTTGCACCTACATATCTTGTTAAATACATCCCCGACATGTTTTGTCAGATTGGGAGACTAGCTGGCAAAGTGAAAGAAGTTTGGTGGGATGACCATGAACATGCTCGTGCGGCTCATAATTATATTATGCGAAACCTTGACTACTTGCAGTAATTTGAAAGGTACTTATATAAACTGAACATATATAAATTGATGAGTTCGTTACTTTGGTTTTATATTTACATATATACCTAACTAATTTTTTTCCTATATGCAGCATATTCAACTTACAAATTTGATAACACTATCCTAATTTAGAAGAAAATGAGTATGAACAGATAAACGAACGAGATTATCATGCGTGGTTACAATATTATGTACGTAAGATCTCTATAATGTTTTAAAAATTGATCTTAATTTTTTAAAATTAATTTTTTTCTATTTTAATTGAATATGTGAGAAATGGACATCATCACAAACCAATTCCCCAATGGTTGTATGAGTTTGTTGAAGAACCGGTTGCTAAAATCATTACTGCTCCAATGTACTTTACTCGCGGATACACTTTTCATAAGTACGAACACGGCTCGAAGAGATCAACCACAAATTTTGGAATACAAGTCCAAGGTGAAATTGACTTCTACGGTGTATTGCAACAGATCATAGAAGCCAGTTATCCGAGAACCATCAACTTGAAATGCTTATTATTTAAGTGTGATTGGTATGATCCGGCTATCGGTCGAGGAGTCCGCACAAATAACTTTCGGGTGATCGATGTCAATGCAAATAGACATTATGCAAAATTTGAACCATATTGTCTTGCATCACGATCAGATCAAGTGTGTTATCTTCCCTATCCAAGGATTAGAGCAGAACGACGTGAAAGGTGGTTATCACTGATTAAAGTGAATCCGCAAGGGTGTATATTCGTTGGAGAAATTGATGTCGCTATGCAGGCCGAAAGGATTGCTGAAATAGCCATACCAGTTGAGTCAACCGAAAATATCATACATATCGATATGAATAACCAAGAAACAGAAGTCATTGTGGATGATTCAACTGAAGGCTCTGTTTCAGAGGACGAGCTTGATGGTGAAAACGACGAAGATGACACAGATGATGAGTCAGAAAAGAGTGAAAATGTATTTGAAAATGATTCTGATTAGAAAAATCTCGTTTGTATTTCTTTTTTGTGTGTAATTTTTTATGTTTGTATTTTTTTTTTAAAAAATAATTCATATGTTGCGAGAGAATTGCTTGGGATTTGCTAGGAACCCTCGCAAAACCCTAGCAATATTGCAAGGCACTTGCGAGCAACAGGCCTATTGCGAGAGATTTGCTAGGGATCCCTTGCAAATCTCTAGCAAGTTTGCTAGGGATTTGCAAGGGATCCCTAGCAAATCCCTAGCAAACTCAAAAATTTGAAAAAAAAAATTATTACAGACACTTGATTCGAAATATAATCAGATTTTTTAATAATTAACTTATCAAAAACCCTATAACCGAAAATGAAATAATTTAATAATTTTTAAAAAAATATTTAGAATGAAACCCCAAGTTAAACCCCAAACCCAACTTAATGATCATATATATGTATAACTTATACCACGAACATACTTCAAATAAAAATTTGAAAAATATAAACATATTTTTAAATAATTAACTTATCAAAGACCCTATACCCGAAAATGAAATAATGTAATAATTTAAAAAATATATATATAGAATGAAACCCCAAGTTAAACCCCAAACAAATAGTAACAAGCCTATTGCGAGGGATTTGCTAGGGATCCCTCTCAAATCTCTAGCAAGTTTGCTAGGAATTTACGAGAGATCCCTAGCAAATTCAAAAATTTGAAGAATTTTTTTATTTCAGACACTTGATTCGAAATATAATCAGATTTTTTAATAATTAACTTATCAAAAACCTATAAGCGAAAATGAAATAATTTAATAATTTTTAAATGAAACCCCAAGTTAAACCCCAAACCCAACCTAATGATCATATATATATATATATATATATATGTATAACTTATACCACGAACATACTTCAAATAAAAATTTGAAAAATATAAACATATTTTAAAATAATTAACTTATCAAATACCCTATGCCCGAAAATGAAATAATTTAATAATTTTTTTTAAAATATTTAGAATGAAATCCCAAGTTAAACCCCAAACAAAAAGTAACAAGACATTTGCAAGGAATTTGCTAGGGATAAAAATCTAATTCCCTAGCAAATACCTCGCAAATTTGCTAGGGATTTGCGAGGGAATTAGGTTATATATATAAACCAGAGACTCCCTTTTCTTCTTAGATCCGCCGTTTTTACTCTCTCTCTCTCACGAGTTTCTCTCTCGCCAGAGCCTCCGCGTGCCTCCGGGTGCCTCCTCTGCGTGCCTCGTCGAAGAGGGTGCCTCCTCCATGTCCCTCGTCGAAGACGGTGCCTCCTCTGCGTGCCTCCTCCGCGTCACCTCTTCTCTCTCACCGTCCCTCCTCCGCGTCACTTCTTCTCTCTCGCCGTCCATCCTCCGCGTGCCTCCTCCGCGTCACCTCTTCTCTCTCGCTGTGCCTCCTCTCGAAAAGAGCATCTTGCTGGACCCAACCTTCTTCTCTCTCGCCGTTGTCCCTCTTCTCGCCGATCTCCCATCTCGCCGAATCTCCCGTCTCGCCGAATCTAACAGGGCACGTCCGAACATGTTTTGAGGACAAGCTCAAGGAACGTTTCAGTGACCAAGTAGGACACTGGAAAGCGAAGTGACGGGTCCATGGCGATGCTGCTATGCCTTTGTGGTTTGACCCAGAGGTATGGAAAGGGCTTGTTACGTTCTGGTTAAATCCGGCCACGGAAGTACAGAGTTGTAATAGTCAAATGGCCCGGTGTTCCAACCTTGACGGACATGGACCATCGAAACATCGGTCTGGTCAGACTTCATTCAAAGCCCGTGCGCGGAAGATTTTAAGTTTTTTATAATTATTTTTCTTAATTTTTGAACTTTTATGATATTAATAAATGTTTTTTAGGCCGAGCAAACCGGGTCTACGATTCCAGATTTACTTGCGGTTCTGGAGGAGACGAAGCGGAACCCCGATGGATCTTTTGTTGATGGCAAATCTCAGCAGCTCTACAATGACGTAACTTCCAAATTTGAGGAGTTATCTCAAGGTGGTAGTGATAATCCCGAGAGCAGCACCGGATCTGTTGGACTTACCCCTGGAGAAAAACAAAATATTTTGTGAGGTAAGTTAAATTTTAATTTAGTTTTCATTTTTAAAGTTCTAAATAGTTTTATTTTAATTTTTGTGATTTTATTTTTTGTAGCTCGCTCCTCGTAAGCTTCGTCTTCAACTAGTTCCGATCCGGACGGCCATTTGAAGACGATTATCGAGGATCAAGCTCGGTTGATCAAGACCCAAAAACTTCAACTCAAGCGCCTCGACAAGTTTGACACTCTCTTCAGCATTCTTGCTACAAAGGATTCAGATGTGGCGAATATGCTTAATTTGTCCATGTTCGGGAACAGTTCACAAGATGAAGATTCGTAAGATGAGTCTCAAGACATCTAGTTTTCTTTTTATATTTTATTTTAATTAAAACATAAAATATTTTGTTAATGTAATAAATTTTGAAATTTATTTTATTTTGGTATGTTTTTCATAATTTATTTATATTAATTATTTTTTAATAAATTTAATTAAAATAAAATTTAAAAATTAAAAAGAATAATATAACGTCCCTCGCAAATCCGTAGCAACTTTGCTAAGGTTTTGCAAAGTATTTTTTCCCTCGAAAATGTCCCATAAAATTTGCTATAGCATTGCAGGGGATTCTAATCCGTAGCAATATTGCGACCACTTTGCGAAGGGCCATATCCGTCGCACTTTTGCGAGGGGACTTGCCAATCGCAATATTGCTATGGTTTTGCGAGGGAAAAAATTCGTCGCAATTTTGCGAGAGATTTGCGAGGGATTTTTTTTTTTTGCGAGTACTGATTTGCGAGGAATTTATTTCCCTAGCAATTCCCTAGCAAATCGGGTTTTTGCGAGGGAATTGCTAGGGATTTTGCCCTCGCAAAACGCATGTTTTCTTGTAGTGAAAGTTTTGAGGTGATTTAATTTTTTTAATAAGGTTGTAGATGATTTCAAAGAATTGAAGAGTTTTAATGAGTTTTGTTAAACCACCCTAGAATAAATATCACCTAAAACTATGAGATTTGAGTTTTAATGTTTTAACTAAGAAATTCCACACAAACTCTCTAAAATCACTTGAAAACTTTAACACTCCACAACTTAAAATATTTTTAATAACAATGAATTTCAGAGTATTTTATGAGATGTTAAGTTTAATAACATTTGATTTTAAATGAGTTTTTAAAATTCCAACAGTGGATTTGTCATATTTAAATAAATCACCTTAAACTCTCAGTTGAATACACTTTTAATAGAATAACTAGGTGTTTCCCCGCAATTTTGCGGGTAATTATATTATATCAAAAAAATATATATTATGTTTACACTGTTATAGTTTTGAATAATAATTAGAAATTATAAAATTTTAATTTTTAATTTCAAATACTTGGATAATCAGAAATTTTGGTATATATTTTTAGAACATCAATGAGATTTTAGAATAGTTCAATAACATAAACCCTAGTCATTAAAATCTTTCTCTTACAAAAAAGCAATATTATAATTAATTCAGATAGTTGGTTGTAAAATTAATTTATATTTTCTTTTAACACGTAAAAAATCGGAAATACTCTAGCTTTCAAAAGGAAAAAAAAAATGTTTTTTTTTTGTATAGCTTCAATAGGACTAATATAATCACAGACTTTTATCATGAAGATCTTTTGTAAACGTTTTTGTGTGGTCTTTAAAAACCTTAAAAATTATAATTATTCCTGACCTACAAATCTAATTATTTTATATAAGAATACACAACCATCAAATTTACTTCTATAAACAATGTTAAAGAATTTTATTTAATTATATATAATTAATTGATAAAAATAAAGAAACTGATAAAACATATATATTCTTTCTTTAATTCTACATTTAGCTACCATAAATTATTTGTAATATTACTTGTGTTTTTTTGTAATTTTATTAATTAATTATAAAGTTACTTTTATTTTTACAAGTTAACTAACAAAAGTTAACAACAAATCAAATTATAATTATTTTTCAAAAAACCTGTTAACGATACATAAGCAAAAAATATTTAAGTGACTTCTCAATCAATATATAGTAGGATTTATCTCCTTAAAACTAAGGATAAATTTGGTTAACGTGAACGGGAAAACATGTATTAGGAAATGATAGTTTAAGTAATTTCTCCCATATTTTTTCAAATCACAAATCACATTTTCTCACTTATTTTTTATTTTAGTGATTAACATAAAACTCAAATGGGTTAATCAAAAAAATTCTTTCTTAAATTATCTCCGATCATTACATTATTTTATAAAACACTAATTCGTTGGGAAAAAATACTTTTATTAAAACCATCGTTTAGATTTCTTTTAAAAGTATTATTTTCATTTATTTTATATTACTTTAAAAAATACATATTTTAATTAAATCTGATTAACTAATTATATATAAAAGAAAAAAAAATATTTAAATTTTTAAATAAGGCAATGCCGTTATTTTAGGCATATATACTTAATATTAATGTGAGATCCAATGTTAACTCAAAATAAAATATTTTATTTGTAGAAAATTTGTTGATTTTTTATTATTGTACTTTTAAAAAATTTATTATACCTCAAAAGTATATCTCATTATTTTTTAATTAATATTTTCTTACTTTCAGTTTACATTATATTTTTCATCTTTGACTTTAACAATTGTAGAACTAGTAATTTTTATTGATCTTCCTTAGTCAATTTATCTTAACGTCTTAAAAACACATAAAACTAATTAGTTTACATTGTAGTAACACTGGAAAATACATATATCTCGGCAAAAAAATAAAAATAAAATCATAAAAATATAAAACAACCAAGAACTCAACAATCATATTTTATTATTATTCCTCGTGTTTTTATTTATGTTTCCTTTCTTTTTCCTATTAAAAATAAACATGCTAGTTATATTATAATCAAAGCTACATAAATTATATTAATAGAATATTAACTCTAGAAAAAGCATGTGTTTTGATTAATATAATTTTAAATGACTTACCACATAATAGTTTTAAATGAATTAACATATAATAAATGATTTAACATATAATAATTTTAATTCATATTTTTATATTAATAGATGAATTAAATAAACTTTTTCTTGATTAATAAAATTTTAAATTATTTACCTTATAATTTTATGTTTTAAAATAAAAAATATTTTAATCATTTCTAAAAATGATAAATCATCTATGATATCAGATTGTCATTGGAAAATGATTGGAATTTTTTTAAATTATATATTTGACTACTTCACATTCATTTGACATATTTTTAGAATGTATATATAGCGAATGAGTGAGTTTAATTAATATTATTATGTTTAGATTAATTAGTTTACTGAAATCTATGATTGATTGTATTCACTACTGATATAAATATATTAGAAATTATTTTTATAATTGTTTATGTAGTATCATATGTATTTATATGTATATTATCAACTTATATAATGTAATTTGTGTATTTAATATATTTTTATAAATAAGTTATGTTAATTCATATATATTTAAGATGTTTATTTGTTTGTTTGGAAACATAGATTAGATTAGGTACTTTTAGGATTAGTTTCTTTTAAAAACTTTAGTAAAATAAATAAAAAAATAAAAAACCATCAACTGAAAATTATAACAATTAATTGGAAAAGATAACTGGAAATATTTGTTTGGTAATTTAACCACTGATGATTTATTTTACCAAATACAAAATCAAATTTGAACTACTATGTATACGGATGATAGCAGTACATGTGACAACAATTACAGAAAATACCTTTGCTCATGTATTGTTGTCAAACACTGATCCTAATGGTAGAAAGAAAACCAAATCAATCCTTGACTCAAAACTACGATATGCTGGGTCGAAAGAAACTTAAAAGACTTACATATCGGTTAGTGGGCTTTATTTTAAGTTTGGGCTTCCACAAATCTCTGTGTTCACACCCAAAAAAAACCTAAGCCCTTTTCTCTCTCTCTCCACGCCGTTATTCTCATCTCCTCTCCTTCCACATCGTTTGTTTCAACGGCGAGGATGACGCTAGGGTTGTTATCGGCGATCGGAAGAACATTCCGAAGAAAGCGAGCGTCGTCTCTTGATATTCTCTCACCCAAACGAGCTCCAAGAGACTTCTACAAGGGCAAAAACTGCAAACCTACTGGTTTCCACACCAAAAAAGGTTTTTCATTTTCTTCCACATTCAAATCTTTTGTATAAAATCTAAAGTATTTTTGGATTAGTTTTCATTACTCTTTAAGTTTTGCAGGAGGATATGTTGTGCAGCCTGATAAATTGCCAAACTACGTAATCCCTGATCTCACCGGCTTTAAGGTTCCTTTTCTTTTAATCTTAAATTAAAATAGCCTTAAAGCTTGGTTTGTGTTTTAGGTTTGCTGATTGAACATTTTTTTTTTGTATTCTGCAGCTGAAACCATATGTGTCTCAATGCCCTGTAGAGGTCAACAAAACAACTGAAGCTTCCAAGTGAACATGTCAGAAGAAACATGTTTTTGAGTCTTTTATAAGCTTAAAGGTTAGGAATGTGTTTTTCTATAATCCTTTTAAGTCATTTGTTTTCTTCAAGCAAACTTATGCAACTTTTGAGTTGATGTTTTCTTTCTCATAAAGATAAATCTCATCTTTTTGTTATCGGAATCAGTGAACAAGCTGCAGAGATTTATTAGTATCATGGTCACCACTTGTTTTGCTACAAATGCAGATACAATTTTATCAAATGTTGTTACCACAGCTGAAACCATATTTGTATCATACTTACAGTTGCCTCTTGGAGCCATTTCACTACGTTAACATGTGTGGACGTCACCACTGTTGTTTCTAGTTAAGACAAGAGTAGCTCAAACTTGCGGACTGTGTTATGAGAATTTTGCGTGTTTATTATCCTTAAATCGTTTCTCTTTCAAATGGATTCATGCAAGTTATGACCACTTTTGGGTTAATGATACTAAAAGATAATTATCTTTGTAAGTTCACACGTGAGCTAGCACTTGAAATTTACTTCATAAGTATCGAGGAAGGAGCTACTAATATTTGAAGCACAATTTGTTGTTTGCTTCAGAAGCATTTCAATACTTGCTCCAGCTTAACTACTGGTGATAAACCTCAAAACTTACTAACAGATGAGGTTGTGAGGAAGCAACCCTCAAAAAAGTCTAAAGGAAACGACTAGAAAACACAGCAAACTTCAACATAGCACAAGTTTTAAACAAACAACATAAACACAACAACACACAACAACAAGCTCTTAAGGTTTTGTCAGCTAAGCACACTTCCAACTACACGTTGGGAATTAGAATAATTTTAAATACGAAGGGATCTAAATAGAGAGTTTATGAGAAGCATCAAACCGTAACAGCCACAAGTTTCACCATGTCGAAAAGCCCATCGCCAATGACAATATGACACCACTGCACCTTACCCCAAATCTCCCCTCCTTGGCGCCTTTCCAAAGCGATCTCCGCACAGCAAATCATCACCTCTCCATCCCGTTTCTTAGGAAAGAAGAGAGCCAGCTTATTCAGACCGTAGTTCACCGTTCTGGACCACCTTGAACGAGCAGTCTCCACAGCCAAAAACTCCTCCAAACCATTGACAACACTCCAACGATTCTCCTTTGGATCAAAAGCCATCAATGCCTTCTCGGAACAATCATGATAGTACAAGACGTCGTCAACCACACACGCACCCTCCCAGTCCTTAGAGTTCATCACCTCGTCCATCAATTCCCACTTCTTTTCCTCTGGTCCATAAACAAAAGAATTGCGCTTGCTGCAACCTTTCAAGTAAACCTTACCCTCCATCACCACAGAATCAGACCAAAAGGGACTTAGACTTACAAGCATGTCTTCCTTTACCAACTTAGGCTCCCACGATTGGGTTTCTGTATCAAACACCGTGACTGCCTTCCTCCAAAATTTCGACCACCCACCACCCTCCTCAACGATATGACAAAGCGAGTCACCAATTACATAAACCTTCTTCCCGGTGACGTTAACCTCTTTATAAGACATACGCTGAGGAATGTCGGAGATGCGCTGAACCGTGTGGGAAATGCAGTTAAAGCTGAACGCATAGAGAGAGTTAAACACATACACCTTCGAACCAACCGGGACATAGCTTCCACGGGAAGACATGTGAGGAAGTGACCGGACATGGACCAAGCGGTTGTAGCTGTTGAGTTTCCGGTGGAGGATGTAGAAACTGAAATCAGCGGTGTTGCGGTTGCGGAGGACGGCATAGACACGGTGCTGGGTGATGCCTAGCTGAGATCGTCTCTTGTAGAGCTTAGGCGAGGCAATGAGATTCCTGAAGCTCTTGGAAACGAGGGAGAGAGTCGGGTAGTGGCTTCTGGGCACACGAGCCACGATATCAACGGTGACGTCATCTGGAAGTGACGGAATCAAAGGAGAATCAGGAGACTGCTCCATGTTTTCAGACATGTGAGAGTTGTGGTTGAACGAGTGTCCTAAAAAAAAAGGAAAAGACGAATCTGTGTAAGCCTATTCCAAGTCCAGACAGAAGTAATGTGTAAGATATTTAGAAAAAGTTTCAATTTTATCAAAGTAGAGGTCATTATATCACTCAAAACCCATCAAGAGATACACGCAGGACCTTTTTAACTACCCAGGACCATCACTCAACTGGAACACTCAAAGTTTCAATTTTTATCAAAGCAATGGTCAAGATATTACTCAACGTGTAAGTAGGACGAGCTTCGGACCATTTTATCAAGCAAATTCAACATTAACACCTCAAAAAATTACACTCACATTTCAACAATCATAAAGAAAACACACAGAGTAGTTGTAAGATTTTTCGGAAAAAACCTGCAAGAAGCGATAATTTCAGCAAGGCGATTAGGGTTTCGCACAGACTCGAGAGCAAAAGTGACGAAAGCTTGTAACTTCAACAGAGATGATGCATGGAGGAGAGACTCTCTTCAAGCGGAAACAGCAAAGTTTTACTTGTGGCCCATAATAATCAATTCGAGACCCATAACCCAACAGAGTCTTAGTTGGCCCATTAAATATATCAATTGGTGGTTTTGATGTTCGTTTCTTCTCCAAAGCCTTTGGGAAATTGATGGCTTGATGGATTGAGTATTTGCAAATAACATTCATATACAATCATAGAAATTTTAGCTTTTGCAAATAGTTCTTACAATTAACTAAACCAAGCTCTTTTGTGGATTTCAATTTGGGAACTGAAGTTTAACTTTTATCTTTATTTTTTGCTTTGTTATATTACAAAAAGGGAAATTCGAAAGAAAAAAAAATACTCTGCAAAGATATTTATTTTGAAAAATGCATTGCACTTTTTTTTGAAAACTACACTTTCTCTTAAGTTAAGTGACTAGATTTTTCTAACTAAAATGTATAAATACGTAAAGATTTAAATTTAAATATTTTAATTTTATTTTAATTTAATTTAAATGAAAAATAATAAAAAACTGAAAAGAATCATAGTTGAAGACACATAAAAGTGTGAAGAAATTTCATAGTCTTCGTGAACTTACCAAATTTTGATCTAGTGTTTTGTGCTTTATAAATTTTGAATAAATTCTTTCTATTAATTTATGAGCATACTAATGACTAATGGGACAATCTACAAGCATATGAATTTTACCACTTGTCAGTATTTTATCTTTAGTTCTATATTATTTAGTGGAGAGAGAATTTTTTTTGTTAATTATAGTTGCAGGTTTGGAAGATGATCAGTTTAACATGTAAAATTTTATATTATGTATTGAGAAAATGATAAATTGTATTACGTTATATATTTTTATTTTGTTTATATACATTTTATAATTTTACAAAGAAGATAAACACTAAAATCATTAATATTATCAAATTATATATATTAAATTATTTATAAATTTATCTCAATAGTTTTACAATTTTAAATTTAAATCATTAATAGATAATATTTAACTTAAACCTTGTCAAAATGTCTTCTTATATGTAGGATAAGTATATTTAAAATATAAAAAAAGCAATGCATTTTCAAAATTGAAAACACAAATAGAGTATTTTCCCAATTAACCCCAGAAAAATATAAAAGAAAACGTTTTGATAAAAAAAAATTATATGGTGAATTTATGAATATCAGTTAGAAAACTAACCATATAATAATATGACAAAAGAATGTCACAACTATGGTCGTATGATGCGGAGTGTGCATAATGTCCATTGAAGGTGTCGTACATATAGAACTTTTTGTCGACCCAAATGTTTCAGGAAGAATTTTATTGTGGAATCATTATTTGTGGAGTTTATTATCTAATTAATAAAATTAAAGACTGTATGATGATGTAATTGTTATCCAGTATTTTAAAAAATCACATTTTATTCTATAACTCCCTCTTTAAAAAATCACATTTCAAAACTTGCTGCAGCTTAACTACTGTATATATATGGCTTAAGCCTAAGACATTAAACTAACAGATGAGGTTGTGAGGAAGCAAACCTCAAACAAGTCCAAAGAAGGAAAACATAGCAAACTTCAATTCTCAAGGAAGCGATCTAATAAACAAACATAGCACAAGTTTTAAACAACAACATACAACCCAACAACACGCTCTTAAGGTTTTGTCTAGATGTAAGCTAAGCACACTTACAACAACACGTTGGGAATTAGGATAATACAAAGGGATCTAAATAGAGAGTTTATGAGAAGCATCAAACCGTAACAGCAACAACTTTCATCATGTCGAAAAGCTCACCGCCAAAGACAATATGACACCACTGCACCTTACCCCAAATCTCTCCTCCTTGGCGTGTTTCCAAAGCGATCTCTGCACAGCAAATCATCTTCTCGCCGTCCCATTTTTTAGGAAAGAAGAGAGCCAGCTTCTTCGCACCGTAGTTCACCGCATCAGACCACTTTGATTGAGCAGTCTCCACCGCCAAAAACTCTTCCAAACCGTTGACAACACTCCAACAGCTCAGCTTTGGATCATAAGCCCTTAAAACCTTCTTGGACCGATCATGATAGTACAAGACATCGTCAATCACACACGAACCCTCCCACTTCTTAGAATTCATCACCTCGTCCATCAATTCCCATTTCTTTTCCTCTGGTCCATAAACAAAAGAATCACGATTCAGGTAACCTTTCATGTAAACCTTACCCTCCATCACCACGGAATCAGACCAAAGGGCACCTACTAACATGTCTTCATTTACCAACGGAGGCTCCCACGATTGTGTTTCTGTATCGAACACTGTCACTGCTTTCTTCCACCCTTTAAACCAATCACCATTCTCCTCAACTACATGAAAATAGGAATCACCAAGCGCATAAATCTTCTTCTCGTCGACCACGTTAACCATTTTATACCACATGCGCTGAGGAATGTCGGGGATGTGTTGAACCGTGTGAGATGTGCAGTCAAGAGTGAACGCATTGAGAGCGTTAAACACATACACCTTCGAACCAACCGGGACATACCTTCCATTGGAAGACATGAGAGGATGTGACCGGACATGGACCAAGCGGTTGTAGCTGTTGAGTTTCCGGTGGAGGATGTAGAAACTGAAATCACCGGTGTTGTGGTTGCGGAGGACGGCATAGAGACGGTGTTGGGTGATGCCTAGCTGAGATCGTCTCTTGTAGAGCTCAGGAGAGGCAATGAGATTCCTGAAGCTCTTGGAAACGAGGGAGAGAGTCGGGTAGTGGCTTCTGGGTACGCGAGCCACGATATCAACGGTGACGTCATCTGGAAGTGACGGAATCAGAGAAGAATCAGGAGACTGCTCCATGTTTTCAGACATGTGAGAGTTGTGGTTGAACGAATGTCCTAAAAAAAAAAGGAAAAGACGAATCTTTGTTAGCCTATTCCAAGTCCAGACAGAAGTAAAAGTTTCAATTTTTATCATTCAAACCCCATCAAGAGATACACGCAGAACCATCACTCAAAGTTTCAATTTTTATCAAACCAATGGTCAAGATATCACTCAACATGTAAGAAGGACGAGCTTCGGACAATTTTAACATTCAGATTCATCAGTAACACCTCAAAAAGCTACACTCACATTTCAACAATCATAAAGAAACAATTCGAAAGAGATAGTAAAGGAGAATGAAGAGACAGAGAGGAAGAGTTGAGATTTTGCGGAAAAACCTGCGAAAGGCGAGAATCTCAGCAAGGAAGTTAGGGTTTGGCACAGACTCGAGAGCAAAAGAGACGAGAGCTTGTAAATTGTTAAGAGGGAAGGAAGATGCATGGAGGAGAGAGTCTCACCAGGGGTTTAGAGCATCATTATCCACAAGAAACAATTAATGACTCTTAATCATTTTTTATAATTTAAGAAGGAAAAGTGAGTTTAAGAGATTTTGTTAAGAGACTTGAAAATTTGTGTGGTCCATTGCAAGTTTCTTATTAAGGGTTCTTAAAACAAGCTGCCTTTATGCAGTCCGTGAGTGGTGGTGTGTGACTTGTTCCCCTGAAAAGTACAAACCAAAAAACAGAGAAATTAGAGAAGCTTGAAACATAGAAAAACAACTACTTATATTACACATCAAGACTCATAACATTGACAGTTTAAAAGGTTACATAGATAACATTTCAGTAATCAGTTTGTCCTTAAGTGCCACTTCTAATTCAGTAAGTGGCTCTCTTTTTGTAAGCAAACTGTCCAGAAGTTTGGTCTTGTTAACTTTATCCTTCAAAGCTAACAACTCTTGCAGATTTTTCCCTTCTTCTACCACAGACCTTTTAGCCTTCCCCTTGGCTGCCTTAACACCAATGGCCTATCCATTGTTTCGTTCTCTCCATTCACACTGGGTATAGATGCTGATGACTGAAATGATGGTTCTTCTCCAACCCTCTTTCTTTTTGAACCAGAACTTTGCTGAGTACTTCCATAACTCCCACGCCACTTCTGATCATTCCTAAGCTCTCTCCAGGCATGTTCCAATGCGAATTTGACCTTGTAGTCGTTGAAAAATATTTCATGTGCAGCCTTCAACACATCATCTTCACTCTGGCCACTGGTCCTTTGCTTTGTTGCCGCATCATATGAACCCACAAACTTGCAGACACCCTCATTTATCTTCCCCCACCTTTGCTTACAATGGTTTTGCTCTCTCTTAACCAAACCGACAACCTTGGGACTTGCATTATAGTAAGAGGTTATCCTCTTCCAAAAAGTTCCTGCCCTTTGCTCATTCCCAACTACTGGATCCTTGGAGGTGTTCAGCCATGCACTGATGAGGACCAAGTCTTCAGCCGTTGACCACTTGGACCTTTGCTTACGGTCCTCACCAGTTTCTGCACGTGAAGCAGACCCTCCAAGGTCTTGAGTGGGTGCAAAACTCATCATGAAATGAGTTGGGTATTCATTGTTAGATGGTTGTTGACTGTTTAGTAAATGTAAAAAGCTAGAAGACTGGCTTTGATGAGAGTCCATAATGAGAAAAAATTGAGAAGTTGAGAAGAAATATGAAGGAGATGATAAGAAAGAGAAGGAGGATTGTGTGTTTATAGAAGGCAGAGAAGGAAGAGAAGGAGGATTGTGCGTTTAGATGCATTCATGGCAACTTGCTTTTACGATTTGATATATATCTATCTAACTAGTTCTATTTATCACACATTAATCAGTTCTAGCTAACCATCACTTCTATTTATCACACAAAAATATCTTTACTCTAACCAACACATTAATCAGTTCTAGCTAACCATCACTTCTATTTATCACACAAAAATATCTTACTCTAACCAACACATTAATTAACCTCTAATCAATTCTAACCACAACCTACCACATAGCAAATCAACATTGATCTGGTTAGAAAGGGTACCTCGATTTGCCATATCTCTGAGTGTATCACCTTGAGCTCGGCAAGAGACTCATCTGAGTCTTTTGTAAAGTATCAACCTGCAGAGGAATTTAAGAGACATAGAATCAATAGCTAAAACAAATCAACAAGCAAAAACAAAACAAGGATAAGAACATAGTTAATCAACATTGATCCATACATCTTAATTGAAACTAACTTACAAACAAATCATATTTGATCTATCCAAGTCTAATAAGGCAAAGCAGTGAACGGTAAACAAACAAATCATATTTGATCTATCCAAGACTCATAAGGAAAATATGATTTGGTATAGATCAAATCATAATGAAACAACAGAAGAACCGATTTACCTTTCGATTTTGCTGAGCCACCGTAGTAAAGCTTCCAAGAGAAGACCCACCGAGAAACCATTTCGAAGAGAACCAACAAACAACATAGAAAACAACCGATCAGACAAAGAATATGCATAATCTAAGACATGCATAATCAATAAGAAGACAATAACCGCTTACCTTTCGATTTCAGGACAGCCACCGAGACAGAGCTATGTTGCCTCGAGGAGAACCAGAGAGAGAGACAGAGAACCACCGAGAGAGAGGGAGAACCACCGTGAGAGAGATCGGTCGCCGACAAGACCCACCGGAGGAGAGATATGTCACCTCGAGGAGAACGACCGAGAGAGAGAGAACCACCGAGAGAGAGGGAGAACCAGAGAGAGAGAGGGAGACGTCGCCGATAAGAGACACCGAAGGAGAGATCCGTCGCCTCGAGGAGAACAACCAAGGGGGAGAGAGAGAACCACCGAGAGAAAGGGAGAACCAGAGAGAGAGAGACAAAGAGAGAGACGTCGCCGATAGGAGACACCGATGGCGACGTCGTCGTGAAGATCCACCGAAGAAAACGAGGAATCGCCTTTCGCCGCAGAGAGCTTTCGAGAGAGAGACAAAGAGAAAAGAGAGAGAGAGAGTTGATCGCGTTTAACGCGTAACCGCCCCGTCTACCTCTCACTTCTTGACGCGTGGCACTAAGAGGCGCACCTTCCCGGCCTTACACAAGAGGCGAGTCTTCGAGTTTCTTCTTTTTTTAATTTTATTTTTATTAAATTAACCCTAAGAGACATCATTAGAGTTACCGATAATGATGCTCTTATGTTGAAAGCCGAAACGGCAACGTTTACTTGTGGCCCATAATAATCAATTCGAGATCCATGGCCCAACAGAGTCTTAGTTGGCCCATTAAATTATATCAATTGGTGGCTTTGATGTTTGTTTCTTCTCCTAGGACCATCTCCATCCATTGGTGGTTCTTAACCAAACCCACCACTTCTCCTAAAAACCACTTCTAAAAATTGACCTTGATTTTTTAAAAGATTTTTTTTTTCAACAAAAGAACTAAACACTAAATTAGTTCCCTATCGGATCAGAGATCCAAGCCGGAGAGAAAGCATCAACATAAACCATAGCTTAAAGAGAATTCCTCGCACCACGTGCAAGCTTGTTCGCCATTGTGTTTTGTGACCTTGGGGTATGTTTGATAGAGAAGGAAGGAAAGAAGGTCTTACTCTGTTCAAATTCCTCCATATGCGTAGTAAATGCTGGCCAGTCCCCGGGTGACGACACCATCTTCACCAGTTGAGAACAATCCGTTACAAAAACTACATCTGAGTACTTCAATAGCTTCATGCATTCCATGGCCCATATTAATGCTTCGCATTCAGCATGAAGAGGTGACAAGCTACAACGAAGATTCATCGCTCCCATCATTTTTTCAGCTGAATCGAGTGATCGGCAAAACCAACCTTGGCCTGTCCACTTATCTTGCTCCCGCCACGCACCATCAAAGAAGCAAATTCTATTAAAACTGAGGTTGCATAGATTGCCAGTCTGTAAAGGTATTCTCTGAGGAATAGTTTCCAAATTTTGGGCTTCCATCCAGAGTATCCCTTCAATTTCTGCGATTTGTAAAATCTCCTGCGGATTCCCAGTTTTATTTTTGTAAAATTTTATCATTTCTGTTTTTCCAAATATACCACAATAACCATGGGAAATAAGTAAAATTGTAATCCTTTGGGAGTCTCCAGAAAAGATAATCCAGATTTCAAAAGACTGAGGAGGAGGGAAAATATTTTGGAGATGAAGGTATGGACGAGAGAGCCCATGTCTGTAGAGCAGGTGGGCACTCAAAAAGGACTTGGTTAATAGTTTCCTCCTCCGCCCCACATAAATTGCATCTTAAATCACATTCCAATCCTCGAGTGACCAAGGCCTTAGACACTGGGAGAGTGCCAGAAAGAATTTGCCAAAGAAAGTGTCGCAGTTTCTGAGAACATCGTAACTTCCATACAAATGCATAACGTGGTTTTATATCCGTGCCGAAGAAAGGCTTCATGGTGCCTTTATCAGGAAGACTGTTTCCGTTTTGTACCCTGATTTAACCGAATATTTTCCGGAGTCAGTAAAATGCCAACCATATGAACTCCTCTTGTATCTACTGATGGCGATTCCCTTAATAATTTTCACATCCTGTGGACAGATATATGCATTGAGCAGCTCTACATTCCATGAACAAGAAGATTGATTGATTAGGTGTTCAACCTTCAGAGAAAGATTTAAAAACTGATGTTGATTTTTTGGTACTGCTGACCTCGGGCGAGGAGAAGGAATCCAGAGATCATTCCAAACTGAAATAGAAGTTCATGTGCCCACTCTTTTGATTAGCCCTTTTTGAACCAGAGGTCTAGCGGAACAAATACTTTTCCATCCAAATGAGGGTGAATAAGATTTGTGGTGATCTAGAGGATCTGAATTCCGAAAATATTGTCCTTTGAAAACCTTTGAGAATAGACAATTTGGTTTGTCGATTAACCGCCAAAACTGTTTTGCTAACAAAGCTGTATTGAAATTCTGAATGTCCCTAAAACTTAAGCCTCCGTCGTCCTTATGTTGGCAAACTTTATCCCATGAGAACCAATGGATACCTATTTTATTGCCACCCCCACTCCACCAAAAATGTGCAATAGTACTCGTAAGTTTTTTTGTTAAGCCTTTGGGAAGTCGAAAGCATGACATCACATGAGTTGACATTGCTGATGCTACTGACTTAAGCATAACCTCTTTTCCCCTCTGGTGAGAAACCTGACTGTCCAGCTATTAACTTTTGAGTTTATTCGCTCATTCAAGAATCCAAAAATTTGAATTTTGGACCCGCCCATGCTTTCTGGTATACCCAAATAGTTGCCCATTCCTCCTAGAGTGACGATTTCCCAACTGATCTTGGAGTTCCTGGCGCAGGGCCGCATGAACCTTATGACCAAACTGAATTGACGACTTAGATAAATTAATTTGTTGACCTGAGGCAGCCTCATAATCCGAAAGCAGTTGTCGAATAACATTACACTCCTCCACCGAAGCCTTACAGAAAAATAAACTATCATCCGCAATTAATAGGTGTGTGATTGCTGGACTACTACGCACAATCTTCAGTCTTGTTAGGAGCTTTTCTCTCTCCTTTTTCTTGAGATTAACAATAAGAGCCTCAGTACATAGAATGAAGAGATAAGGGGATAGAGGATCAACCTGTCGTAGTCCACGGTCCAGAACGATCCTGCCCTTTGGCTGCCCATTCAATAAGACACTATAACTTACCGATGATATACAGTACATCAGTAGTGATACCATGCCTCTGAAAAAACCCATCTTTATTAATACCCTTCTGAGGAAGTTCCATTCTACTCGATCATAAGCTTTACTGTTTTGATGGCCATAAATTTTTCTTTACAAGAATTATTTGTGCGTAAACCATGAAACATTTCCTGAGCAAGTAGGATATTATCCGAAATTAAATTTCCATAGACAAACGCCGATTGAGTCTCCGAAATTAGATTTGGCAGTAATCCCTTAAGTCTATGACATAGAACCTTTGAGAGTATTTTATAAGCGACCGTACAGAGACTAATCGGCCTCAATTCCGTCATTCGGGTTGGTCTGGCCGTTTTGGGAATGAGATAGATATTGGTCGCGTTAAGTCCCGCATCAAAAAACCCCGACGTAATAAACCTATTAACCATATGGACTACATCCTTCTTAATTATTGGCCATGATTGCTGGTAGAATAATGCAGTCATCCCATCCGGGCCGAGAGCTTTCTCAGGGTGCATCATAAAAAGTGCTTGTCTAACCTCTTCCTCGGAGGCATGTGACATGAGTTTCACATTTTGAGCTTCTGTTACCATATTCGGAACTTCGTCAATAAAGTCATCAATATTCAGAGGATTGGATGATCGAAACAGATTTTGAAAATTTTGAACCGCCACTTTTTCTACTTCTGTGTCTGAGTTAACCCAATCCCTTGCTTGATTATATAAACCAATAATCCTATTTTGGATACGCCTCTGCTATGTTAATGCATGATAAAACTTTGTATTTCTGTCCCCACATGTATTCCATGTTGTCCTACTCTTTTGCTCCCAATATTGTTCCTCATCCCGATATACCTCTTTTAATTTGCGTGATACCTCCACCACTTCCTCCTGTGATTTAGTGGGATCATCCTGGACATCCTCAAGAGCTTTTTGAAGGGTATCAATCATTGCTTTTCCATATGGAGGATTTTCTTTCCTCCATATCGAAATTTCGTGTCTACATCTATGAATACGTTCCGCAAGTTCCTGATTATGTCCTCTACGTTGATATTTCCAACCGCGCGCTATCACTTCCATTAGTCCCTCTTGCCTAATCCACCTTTTGTCAAACCGAAACTGTTTTCTATGTTTAATGATTTTATTTTCAATCACTGCAACTATTAGTTTGTGATCAGATCCCACCAAACGTAAATATTCAATATAGGAGCGGGGAAATAAGTTATGCCATTCATCATTAGCTAATGCATGATCCAGTCGGCATTTTACCACTTGGTTCCCTCTGCGTCCCATCCAAGATAACGTATTTCCTTTGCTAGGAAAATCCAACAAACCACAATTTGCTATCATATTATTAAACTGTAAAAAGTGGATGCGTGCCGCAAATTCCCTCCCTCCTTTTCATGATTGCATGTGATCTCATCGAAATCACCAATGAGAAACCATGGATCTTTTCGAGAGATACCTATCCGGGTTAATCTTTCCCAAACCTGATCTCGCAACCCCTGATTTGGTTCGCCATATACAAATGATAAGAATCTACGTGAACCATTGAATTCTGTCTCGACGTCAATTATGCGGTTACTAGAAAAAACAATATCAACCTTGTACGTGGAATCATAAAAAAGAGCCAGATCCCCACGTCTCCCCTCAGGTTCAACCGTATGTAGTTGAGAATATCCAAGATGAAACTGAAACTTTTGAACAAAATCAAAATGTTGTTTCGTTTTTCTGACAAGAACAAGAACCTCGGTCTATGCTGGTAATTTATTTCCCTCAGATAACTAATGGTCCATTTACTTCCTAATCCTTGACAATTCCAGCTTAAAACTTTTATTGTTTATTTGAAATACTCAGTTGAAGAATTAGATATTCCACCTGTTAGAGACGCCAAGTACACCCCTTGTTCTTATGTGTAGACCTGAACCGTATACTAAAGTATTAGTTCTGGTTAGGGAAGTGAAAAATTCCCGTATGGGCTTCCCTCCCCATCCGAAAAAATTCCAATACCTCCGAGCTACCCAGATTCCGTTATTTTTAATGGCCAAATTACAATCACGGCGTGCCCAGTAAAACCCATACCAAACCAGCCTTGCATCGGACTCGTTGTCCAAAATATCAGCATACGTGTATGTTCTGTTCTTCATGCCATGCCTCCTCATAATGCCAATACAATTTTGAATATACTCGTCCGGGATTACCAAAGTCTGAGGCCAACACCAATAATGATCCGGGAAAAATCTGTATATTTCCTGTGAATCTTCCAAAGCCAAAACACCAGAATACATGCAAATCAAAATAATATGTGTTATGTTCCACCATCCTTTTCCTAAACCACATGCCTCTATATAATTTCGACTACAATCACCTATTAAATCTCGAACCAAAGATCCAATGAAACCCCCCATCACCCATGTACTGTTTACTTGAACCCGTGATCCTACATTTGTTCCCTTTAGGAAACCTTGATGGTAGCTCTCAATCAAACAGTCACATTGTTCACTATCCCCAAGGTTCACCATAATAATCTTTATAGACATACACTCAATAGCACGGTACCACCATAACCAAAATTTATTCATAGGTTCGACCAATAAAACAACCAGAAGAACCAACTTACTGTAAAATAAATCCTTGATATCCCCAAGGTTAAGAAAGCAAGAGAAAGCCAAACAAACCAGCACATCAAAAACTAAGGCAAGGGATTTCATAATTGAATCCAACATTATTATAAAGATGAAACTTGGAACCATATAATCGTAACAACAAGGGTCATCTTACTCTGCTGAGGTCTTGAGCTTGGGAGGCACCTTCTTCGAGAGGCCTTGTCCTTTCTCTCCGTTCATACCAGTGGCCTTAGCCAATAGCTTCTTACGGGGAGAAATGAGACTCTGAACCAAACGTTTCTTCGATGCTCCTCCTAAAACCAAGTTCCCTCCTCTCAGTGCCTTCTTCTTTGGAACCTTTAGCTGATATTCTTCCTTATCAATCCCCACGTCAGATTGGTCGTCCTGGGCTCCTCTGTCAATATCCTTTATAGTATTAGTGTCCCACTCGACTAACTCTTCAGAAACCTCCGATATCTCCTCTTGCTCCCATTCCTGGATATCCTCTCCTTGCTCCCATTACTGAATTTCCTCAGAGGCTACTAGGTCCACCGAACCAGTTAATTCCACACCGTCGACCAGTAACTGTTCCTCATCTAAGAGTACATCATCTAAGTCTGCTCCATCATAGCTGTATCAACGGCAATTCCCACCTCTTGGGAAGTGGCTTTTGTTTCCCCAGTCAACTTGTCCTAATTCAGAGTTTTCTCTACCTCCGGCTCTTCCTCAAACAGTAGTGACTTCCGAGCTTTTGAGGTTGTACCCACTTCTACACTCACCTCCACACCCTCATCACTCCTTTTTGGTGACCTGGTAAGAGCTTGAAAAGCATCCGACATTACCTCCTGAGGATTTCGTTGATGTTGTTGTGCATCACTTCTTCCTGAGTAGCCACCCCTTGCCTGGGATTCGGGTCTTGTACTTGTATATCCCAGTTGCCTTCCATTTGAGTAAGGGCCTTCACCAGTCCCCCTGGTATACCTCTCCTTGTGCTTATGCTTATGATCCTCCATTCTAGGGAAACCTCCCCGCTCACGCACTCCACCCTTTCCCTTGTTACCATCCGTAATGCTCCTTCCTTGTTGCCCCTCCCTCCGGTCTCCATTAGGGTCTCTTCCAGTAGCCACCGCTCCCTTATAGCTCATAGCCAATACACCCTGCTCTAATGCAGTCCCACCATTTGCACTCTTGTTTCTGATATCAGATTCACCTTCGGGCATCGAGTATGATCATGAGTCATGCAGAAGCACTCCCTACAATATCCCACCAATTTTTCATACCTCAAAGAAACATGAACTTCTACCCCTTCCTCGAATTCCAGAGTCATATTGAATACCAAAGGTTTAAACCCCTCAACCTCTACCCTCACTCTGCCTTTAGCAATATCCACCTCTCCGTAGACCTTTCCTAGCGCATCTCCCACACTCTGAAACGTCTGGACAGCCCAAAATTGGAATGGAATATCCAACACCCGAACCCAGAATAAAATCTTTGACGGATAGTGAGCCTCCACCACTGGTTTCCATCGCACTAACGATACCATCCAGTGATCAAAATGGAAGGGTTCCATCCTGAGTACCTCCAGAATGTCATCCTCCGATTCAAAGTCAAATTGGAATCTCCCCAGTCCAAGATCCTTCCCGACCACCTCCCTTCGACTTGCCAAATCCTCGGGAGCATAAAGAGTAGCATCTTCATATCTTGTTTGGGGGGGGGGGGGTTCATACACCTCCCAATCAGGGTACGAGCATAACTCTGAATGAGCTTCGAATTGTCAAACCGTGGTACCGAGATTTTCAAACCAGCTTTAGCCCCTTCGACCATTTTCCCACCAGATTTGGATATCCATTGCCCTTGCGTCATTGCACCATCTGCAAAAGAACCAGTAACTAAAAGAATCGAAGGAAAACCAGTTTTAAATTTGTGAGGAGAAGTAGAGAGAATGGAGAGAAAACCCTCTTGCATCACACCAATATATAGGAAATTTCGGGCCCTCTTAATCATCCTTTTCGAATAAATCAGAAGATACCAAATCTCAATTACAATCCCCGTCAATTCATGATGATTATCCTCCTTAATCACGTATCCTTCAAGAGGAGACCAATCTCTGTCAATCCACTCTAGAAGATATTCTCCAAATCGAATCCAAATCTTAAACCCTTCTGACACTCTAAGAAAAGGCCATACCTTATTCGACCAGATCTGTGATTTCCTTTTGTGGCCCTTATAATGAGGATTTGAATCGCTCCCCATACACACCTGATCCCTTTTAGCGCCTGAGTTTTCCAATTCCTAGTAGTGACCCAAGAATAGCCTCCATCGAACCCCACTTCACTCTCAATAAGAGAAGTAGTCTTCGAAATCCGTCGAAAATCCAGGGGGCCTCGCGAAAATTGAGCCATTCTACCTTGATCCCCAAATCACCCACGCCGTCGCCATTTTAGGGTTTTTTACTTATGTATATAGTTTTTTTATTTTTTGCAAAATAAAATCTAACATGCTAATGTTTTTTCTTGATCAAGAGAGAACATGCTCTTAAATATTTAAAGTGGTATTTCTTTAAACAAACAATTTTTTATGTAGTGATTCTCTTAAAAGTTATTTTAACAGTTTTAACTTGTTAATAAACTAGTATATTACCATTTTAATAAAGTTTACGCCTTTCATTATAAATAATCCAATATTTATAAAATTTCAAATTATATTAAGAATAAGAGAAATTAATAATCATATGTTTAATTTTAGTTAACATAAATATTTGAAATTGGTCCAAATAGCCCAAACGAAAAAAATCGAGACACAAAATGTATTAAGACTATGAACATTGGTATGTAAAAGTCAGCACCCTAATTTTCACTTTTTACACTTTACATCTTTTTCTGTCTCTTCCACCTAACAATTCAACACCCACTCATTTTTTATATTCTATAATAGTTTTGTTTAATAAAATTCAATACTCTATCATATCTTTTTATATTATTAAAAGTTCTCTATTAATTTAATTAAAATCATAGAAAATAAAATAATGTTTTATTTTATTTTAATTACATGTTTACAAATAACAAAACTAGAAAATATAAATAGCTATTATTATTTTTTAAATAATCATATTATTAAAAATATTTTACAAAAACTTAAAATGCATTACAACGCAATAATAAACACACAACACAACTAATAAAACACACACAATTTAATTAAAACAACATACAACTTATAAAACAATAAAACTTTTAGATCACACATAGAGATATCAAATATCTTTAATCACGGATTCACTTTCTCCGACATTCAAAACATTCTCACTATTCATCATAGTCGAAGAATAAGAGGGTGTTTGAGTTGGAAATGACATCATCGGTCCATATTGTGGACGATAATTTAGAACCGATGGTGACATGAAGAAATTTCCTGGAAAACCATAGTTTGGTATATTTTGGGATTGGTTGAAAGAGTGATTTTGAAGTTGATAGTTGTTGGGATTTGGATAGTTAAAGGGGTAATTAGTAGAATTTTGGGTATTATAAAGCTTATTATTAGGATCCATTACGGTAAAGAAGATAGTTAAAAGATATAATCATGAGTTTAAAGATAGAATGACAGAAAATTATATTAGTAATGGAAGTATTTTTTTTTTGTATCAAAATCAAATGAACGAAGTCTCTATTTATAGAGTAGAAAAAATTATGAATTTTGATATATACTTTTTTTTTATAAATTAATTTAGTTATCAATAATGGTTGTTGAATAATTGAGATAAAAAAATCAAGAATCTACACCAACCAATAATAGAGTGACACATGTGAAAAGTGAGTCCCAAAATCTTTTTATTCAACTGTTGAATAATATAAACATGTTGAATCCAATTCCTCATCCTAATCGAAGTATGTTAAGAAACGTGGGTTGACGTTCTCCATTTGTAAGGAAAGTGGACCTAATTTTCTAAGACATTCAAACTTTGATTATCAACGTGTGGGCCTGTAATATCAATTTGTTACCAAACCTGTTAATCTTTTGTAACTGCTTAAGTTACACAAATATCGAGTGTGTTACACACGGATATGTCAATCTTCTACAACCGTTTGCGTTAAACAAAGATCACCATGTGTTACACACGGATACGATAGAAGAATAAGATAGATGTTTCAGACTTATTCCAGAAAGTTTCTACTCTGTTTAACGTGTCTGGAAATACTTTGATATTATTGAGATTATGTGATATATGTTTACAACAAATGATTGACCTTTATATAGAGATCTAATCATTATGAAGAGACACACCTCTTCATACTAAAAGACATAACATGAAGAGTTATAACTCTTTGTGTAATAACTAACTAATGTAAATGTACTAAGGAGAGATTAGATTATATAGTTTAACACTCCTCCTTAATCATATCTCGACTTCGCTTCAAGATGCTTCCTGAGATCTTCAAACCTTGAACCACCCAATGCCTTTGTGAGAATGTCTGCGAGTTAATCATCTCCTTTGCAATACTCCAATTCAATGATTCCCTTTTGCTCAACTTCTCTCACGAAATGGTACTTGATCTCTATGTGCTTTGTCCTCCTGTGTTGCATTGGATTCTTTCCAATTGCTATTTCTGATTTGTTGTCACATAAGATTGGAACTCTTCCTTCAAACTTCTGACCAACATCTTCAAATAGTTTTTGTAACCACACAGCTTGATTTTCTGCTGCACACACGGCTATGTACTCCGCTTCATCCGTTGATTGTGTCATTGTTTGTTGCTTACTTGATTGCCAACAAAACATGGCTGATCCAAGAGTAAACACATAACCTGAAGTGCTTTTCTTGTCTTCCTTGGAAACACCCCAATCGCTATCCGAGTAGCCTACAAGTATTGGTTCTTTCACACTTGTAAAGAATACTCCAAAGCTTGATGTTCCCTTGACATATCTTAACACCCTTTTGGCTTCTTGGTAGTGCTTCATGCGAGGTTGTGACATGTATATTGAGAGATAGGCGCTTGCGTACATCACATCAGGTCTTGTTGCACACAAGTACAAAAGGCCTCCAACAATGCTTCTATACTTAGGCGGATCTCCATACTCTTTGTCATCCTCAACTCCTTTCTTTTGTGGTGTAAGTGGAGTGCTTACACTCTTGTTGTTTCTCATCCCAAACTTATCAACAAGTTTGTTTGCATATTTTTCTTGTGAAAGAAATATGCCTCCATCGTCTTGGATTACTTCCATTCCAAGGAAGTAACTCAACAATCCAAGATCCATCATCTCGAATTCTTTCTTCATACTCTCATTGAATGTGTTGATGATCTGAACATTGCTTCTAGTGATGATTATATCATCCACATATAGACTCACGATCAACATGTCTCCTCCTTGCTTCATGATGTATAAGGCTGCATCATTCATACTCCTCTCAAAACCGTTTTGAATGAAGTATGAATCTATACTTCCATACCATGCCCTTGGGGCTTGCTTTAAACCATATAAAGCTTTGCGTAGCCTTAATACCTTATGTTCCTTTCCTTGTGTAACATACCCAGGTGGTTGTGTTAAATGCACTTCTTCCTTTAGTTCTCCATTGAGAAATGCTGACTTTACATCCATTTGATACAAACGCCACTTCATTTGAGCTGCATACGCAAGTATGTCTCTTATTGTATCATGTCTTGAGACCGGGGCAAACGTCTCAAGGTTGTCAACACCATATTCTTGAGAGAATCCTATTTCAAGTATCCGCGCCTTATGCTTGATGTGATTACCGTTTGCATCGGTTTTGATCTTGTAAATCCACTTGACACTTATCACATTCTTCTTCTCTGGCTTGTCCACTTGTTCCCATGTCTTGTTCTTCTCAATCATGGCTATTTCCTCATTCATCGCCTCTCTCCATTCCTTTGTACCACATGCTTCATCATAAGTATATGGTTCTTCATTTGCATGAAGACAAGCTTCTATTGCTTGAGCCGCTTCTTCAATCTCTACTCTCGGTGTCTTTTCCATGATTTCAGCCATGGACTTGAACTTCTTTGGTGGCTCAGAAGTTTCTCCATCTTCATCACTAGTATCATGATCATTATGTTGAATGAAAACAGGACTAGAAGTACCTTCGGGTTGTTTCTTAGGTGATTGAGAATCTTCCATAGACAACTTTATTGTCTTCTTGACTTCTTCTTGCCTTCTCCAATCCCACTTCTTGTTTTCTTCAAACTCTACATCTCTTGATACTTCAATCTTCTCATTCTCCAATATGAGAACTCTATAGCCTTTGGATTGATTACTATATCCAATGAAGACTCCACGTTTTGCCTTCACATCTAACTTCCTCCTCTTTTGATCCGGGATATGTATATAACATATGCTACCAAACATTTTCATGTGTGACACATCTGGTTTGTGCCCACACCACTTCTCTATAGGAGTGACATCATCTTTTATTGCCTTTGATGGTAGACGGTTTTGAAGGTATGATGTTGTGTATACCACTTCTGCCCATAACTTGAGTGGTAAGTCTTGCTCTGCCATCATAGTTCTAGCCATCTCCACCAAGGTCCTATTCATCCGCTCTGCTGCGCCATTTTTTTGTGGTGAATAAGGCAAGGTAACTTGCTTGTTGATTCCTTTTTCTTCACAAAACCGGTTGAATTCTTGTGAAGTGAACTCACCACCACCATCTGATCTCAATGTCTTGATAGTGCAACTTGATTGCTTCTCTACCATTGCTTTGAACTTCTTAAACATTGAGAATGTTTCTGATTTTTTCTTCATGAAATATACCCAACACATGTGAGTATAGTCATCCAAGAATAGCAAAAAATACCGGCTTCCATCAATAGATTTGTGCTGCATTGGCCCACATACATCTGTGTGTACAATCTCAAGTTTTTCTCTTGTCTTAATTTGAGATTCCTTTGGGAAGCTTTTGCATGATTGCTTTCCAAGTCTACACGCCTCACATGCTTCCTTCCTAACTTTAAACTTTGGTAACCCCTTTACTGTAAGAATATGAAGAGTATATTGAAGAATACTCAAGAACATTTGAGAGAATGTAGAGAGTGATTCGTGACCAGAGGGAGAGAGAGAGAGAGATTGTGATCAAGAGAGAACAAGAGAATAATGAAGGGTTCTTTTTCCTTGCTTTGAATGATGAGAGTACAAGAGTTTAAATAGGCACCAAGAGGAGCCTACTGCCCATACTACTGCCCATACATGAATAAACAATAGAAACAATATAATAAGAGACCCATGCTGATCTAGATCTAATGTTTGGAGTGAGAGGAGCAAAAGGAGACAGCATGTGCTTGGCTAGCATGGGGGATGAGCAAGTTGCTGAGTGGTCCTTGTCTTGCAAGTGAGTGAGTGCTTTTGACCTTGTCTATGCACGTGAAGTAGCTCCCCATAGGTCTCCTTAGTTTATTTCAAGTGCCTCTCCTCTTTTCTTTGCTTGCAAGTCACGTTAGGTCTCTCTTCATTGCTTGATCTCAACACATTATTTGTCTTCATTCTAACACTCCCCTTCAAGCTTGACCTCATTATATTGGATCAAGCTTGGAAACCATGAAGACTTCCCTCATTAAAACCTTAATATGCAAAACCATGTTGTTGGGACAAAAACATACTAAGGAAAGAGTAGAAGCTCCATGGCTAAGAGAGTTATGCCTTAGTAATGTCAGTGAGTCCAAGTTTAGGATAAATGGACTCACACACCTTGGTACTTGCGGCTTTAGTGAAAATGTCGGCCAGCTGATCTTCACTCCTTGTGTAGCACGGCAATATGACCTCTTGGATCACCATTTGTCTCACCTTATGGCAGTCCACCTCAATGTGTTTCGTCCTCTCATGAAACACTGAGTTTGAGGCTATGTGAATGGCTGCTTGGTTGTCACAATGCATTATGATTGGAGAAGTGATCTCGACTCCCAAATCCTTGAGTAATCCTTTGATCCATACCAGCTCGTTTGTAAGTTTCCTCATGGCTCTATATTCAGCTTCAGCACTTGAACATGAAACCACCTTTTGCTTCTTGCTTTTCCAAGTTACCAAATTGCCTCCAATGAAGGTGCAGTAGCCAGTAGTGGACTTCCTATCATTTCTGTCTCCTGCCCAATCAGCATCACAGTATCCTACTACTTCTGTGTTGCCATTACATCCCATCCATACTCCTTGTCCAGGAGCTCCATTGAGATATCTGAGTATCCTCTCCACCATTTTCCAGTGATGAACCTTTGGCACTTGCATATGCTGGCTCACCTGGTTCACAGCAAAACAAATATCAGGTCTAGTGATCGTTAAATAGATAAGCTTACCTACTAGTCTTCTGTATTGTTTTGGATCATCAAATGGTGTTGCCTCATACTCCCCCTCACGCAAGATCTTATAGCCATCCTCTAGTGGAGTCTTTGCTGGTTTCTCTCCAAGCATACATGCTCCATTCAAGAGATCAAGTGTGTACTTTCTTTGAGATAAGAATAGCCCATCTTTAGATCGGCATACTTCTATTCCAAGAAAGTACTTTAGTTCACCCAAATCTTTAATATCAAAAACAGATTTTAAATATGCTTTGGTGGTTTGTATACCTTCTTTGTCACTCCCTGTGATGATGATATCATCAACATACACAAGGATGACTACTATACCTTGTTGGCTGGTGAGGGTGAAAAGAGTATGGTCCGCCTCAGATCTACTAAACCCTTTTCCATTAAGGGTAGTGCTGAGCTTATGGTACCATGCTCTTGGTGATTGCTTCAGCCCATAGATGGCCTTCTTGAGTCTCAACACGTTTCCTGGTTTGACCATGTCTTCTAGACCAGGAGGAGGACGCATGTAGACCTCATCCTCTAGTTCTCCTTGAAGAAAAGCGTTCTTCACATCCATTTGCCATAGTTCCCACTCCAAGTTGGTTGCAAGTGACAGTATAATTCTGATGGTGTGAAGTTTTGCTACTGGTGCAAATGTATCCAAGTAATCTTCTCCATAAGTCTGAGTGAATCCCCTTGCTACCAGCCTTGTCTTCTTTCTTTCTGGTTTTCCATTAGCTAGATACTTGATGGTGTAGATGAGGCGACTTGTTACTGCTTTCTTTCCTTTGGGGAGCTCAACCTCAAACCATGTATCATTCTTGATCATGGCATTGATTTCATCTTCAACCGATGCTCTCCACTCATCATCTGCCATGGCCTCTTCATAAGTTCTTGGAAGATACTCTTGATCTACGTTGCTTATGAAGGCTTGATGTTCTTCTGGATATTGAGCCAAGGAACATACTGCCTGAGTGGGATGGGTAACTACATTGGCATTGAAGTATACCCTTTTATGCCTAATCCTGGTGCTTCTTCTTAATGGTTGTACTTGCACTTGTTCTTCAGTGTGTGCTTGCTGCCTAATCCTGTCGCTTCTTCTTAATGGTTGTACTTGTACTTGCTCTGCAGTGTCGTCATCCTCATGTTGATCATGACTTTCAGAACCTTCATGTTGTATTGCTCCTTCTGGTTCTGGTTGGTTGCCCCCCTCAGGATCAACCGGGAAACCCTCTGGAGCTGTAACTGTGGTTGGATTGAGCACCTCTCTAGGAGTCTCATTTGCGGAAAGCTGTTGATCTCTAAGGCTCTCCAGTATGATTCTCAAGTTAGTTGCTCTGTCTGATGGGGTGTGTGAGAGATCTTTCAGGTTATCCCAGCTTTTCTCATCATAATACCCTTTTGACTCCATAAATTTAACATCCCTTGAGACCATTACCCTCCTGGTTTCTGGTACATAGCACTTGTATCCTTTTTGATTTGCGGAATACCCAATGAATATGGCTTTGACACTTTTGGCTTCAAGTTTATTTCTTTGTTCTCCTGGAATCAAAACAAAACAGAGACATCCAAACACACGCAAATGCTCAAGGGAGGGTTTAGTTTTATTCAATACCTCATAAGGAGAGACATCATGGAGGATCCGTGTAGGTGTTCTATTGATTAAGTAGCATGCTGATACCACAGCATCACTCCAAAACCGTTTTGGGACATTAGTGTGGAACATCATACTCCTAGCAACTTCCATGAGATGTCTATTTTTCCTTTCTGCCCCTCCATTTTGTTGAGGTGTGTATGGGCAACTGGTTTGATGGATGATTCCATGCCTGGTTAAATAGTTCTTGAAAGCGTGGCTTGTGTACTCACCACCATTGTCTGACCTAAAAATCTTAATCTTGGCATTAAAATGATTAGTGATATAGTTTTGAAAGTTAATAAAGGCTTCTAACACTCTATCTTTAGATTGGATTAATGTCAGCCAAGTATACTTTGATTTCTCATCTATAAAGGTGACAAAGTATTTGTGGTTTTCCCTAGATACACAAGGTGCAGTCCAGACATCTGAGTGAACTAGATCAAAGCAATGTTCATAAATAGAATTTGATTTAAGAAAAACGGTTTTGCAATGTTTACCAAGAATACAAGCCTCACAGCTATCATTCTTAAAAGACATATTAGGTAACATCAATCCTAAGGCACGAGAATGGGGGTGGCCTAATCTAGCATGCCATAAAGTACTCGAATTTAAAACAGAGGCAGAAGTAAAAGCATAAGATAAATTTGATTTAAGTTCAGTGTCTTTAAGCAAATAGAGATCTCCTTTGCTCACACCTTTTCCAATCATCTTACTGGTCTCAATATCCTGAAAATGAACCTCATTAGGACTAAATATCACATGGCAGTTAAGATCACACGTAGCCCTTTTTACCGAGAGTAAGTTAGATGTAAAGGTGGGCATGTATAAAGCCTTAGATTCTCCATCAAATAGTTTCAAATTCCCTATGCCCTCAATGGGTACCTTATCACCATTTGCAATTGTAACACTTCCTATAGCCGGTTTAACATTACTAATCAGTTTAGCATCTCTTATCATATGATGTGAGGCTCCTGAATCTATGATTAAAGGCCTAGCAATTTTAGAGTCACATTGAATAGTATTTAAAGCATTACTACTAATGTTACCAGTGTTTGCATTGATGGCTTTTATGAGAGCCTCAATGTCTGACTTGCGGATTAGAGAGTCCTCTTGTTGAGGTTGAGTAGATGTTCCAGCAATGTGGGCAGTAGAGTTCATGGCTCTTCCTCCGTTTTGTTGCTGTATTGGTTGAACCAAAGGTTGAGCATTCTGATAAACAGCTTCATGTCCTCTAGCTTGGTTGAACCGTGATGGAGGCCTGAGATGAGGATGAAGAATCCAGCACTGGTTCTTCATGTGTCCATTCCTTTTGCAATGCTCACAAGTGATTCGCCGGTTCTCTGGTTTGAAATAGGCCTTATGGACTGACGCTTCTGCTTTGTGCGCCATGTTAAGATCACCTTTTCCACCAAAGAGTCCCACAGATCCTTGCTCCTTTTGTATTTGAGCACATACCTCTTCAAGGGTAGGTAACTTGTCTGCCCTTAGCAGATGTTTGATGAGGTCATTGTATCCTGGATTGAGAGTGAGGAGTAGACCGAATACCTTATCTTGCTCACACCTCTCATTCAGGATGGTTGGATCAGTGGTATTTGGCCTCAACATTTCCAGTTCTGCCCAGAGAGCTCTGAACTTACCAAAGTGTTGGTTAAAGTCCATATCTTCCTGGTTCAGGCCGTTGATGGCCTTCTTCACTTCAAAGACCCTACTGAGGTTGGATGTGTTTCCATAAACCTTCTGGAGGGTATCCCACAATTCTTTTGCGGTTTCACAGTATGAGTATGCCTCCATTATGGGACCATCAAGTGAGTTCTGGAGGATGTTCAGCACCATAAAGTCTTCTTGACTCCATTTGCCTTCATCTGCTACCACGATCTCCTTGCCATCTTCTCCTTGGACAGTTTGCTTTGGCGCCTCCACTGAAGTGATATGGGACCATAAGCCTCTTCCACCAAGGGCATTCTTGATCAATCTTGACCAGAGAAGGTAGTTAACTCCCTTTAGAGTGATGGGAATAACCATTGCCTTGTTTTGTTCCATTTTAGAAAAGTTTGTCTCTGTTATGAAAGAAGTGATGAAGAATAGTGTAGTTTTGTGGAAGAAAACTAGGTTTAGGAGCCAAATGGCTCTGATACCATGTAAGAATATGAAGAGTATATTGAAGAATACTCAAGAACACTTGAGAGAATGTAGAGAGTGATTCGTGACCAGAGGGAGAGAGAGAGAGAGATTGTGATCAAGAGAGAACAAGAGAATAATGAAGGGTTCTTTTTCCTTGCTTTGAATGATGAGAGTACAAGAGTTTAAATAGGCACCAAGAGGAGCCTACTGCCCATACTACTGCCCATACATGAATAAACAATAGAAACAATATAATAAGAGACCCATGCTGATCTAGATCTAATGTTTGGAGTGAGAGGAGCAAAAGGAGACAGCATGTGCTTGGCTAGCATGGGGGATGAGCAAGTTGCTGAGTGGTCCTTGTCTTGCAAGTGAGTGAGTGCTTCTGACCTTGTCTATGCACGTGAAGTAGCTCCCCATAGGTCTCCTTAGTTTATTTCAAGTGCCTCTCCTCTTTTCTTTGCTTGCAAGTCACGTTAGGTCTCTCTTCATTGCTTGATCTCAACACATTATTTGTCTTCATTCTAACACTCCCCCTCAAGCTTGACCTCATTATATTGGATCAAGCTTGGAAACCATGAAGACTTCCCTCATTAAAACCTTAATATGCAAAACCCTGTTGTTGGGACAAAAACATACTAAGGAAAGAGTAGAAGCTCCATGGCTAAGAGAGTTATGCCTTAGTAATGTCAGTGAGTCCAAGTTTAGGATAAATGGACTCACACACCTTGGTACTTGCGGCTTTAGTGAAAATGTCGGCCAGCTGATCTTCACTCCTTGTGTAGCACGGCAATATGACCTCTTGGATCACCATTTGTCTCACCTTATGGCAGTCCACCTCAATGTGTTTCGTCCTCTCATGAAACACTGAGTTTGAGGCTATGTGAATGGCTGCTTGGTTGTCACAATGCATTATGATTGGAGAAGTGATCTCGACTCCCAAATCCTTGAGTAATCCTTTGATCCATACCAGCTCGTTTGTAAGTTTCCTCATGGCTCTATATTCAGCTTCAGCACTTGAACATGAAACCACCTTTTGCTTCTTGCTTTTCCAAGTTACCAAATTGCCTCCAATGAAGGTGCAGTAGCCAGTAGTGGACTTCCTATCATTTCTGTCTCCTGCCCAATCAGCATCACAGTATCCTACTACTTCTGTGTTGCCATTACATCCCATCCATACTCCTTGTCCAGGAGCTCCATTGAGATATCTGAGTATCCTCTCCACCATTTTCCAGTGATGAACCTTTGGCACTTGCATATGCTGGCTCACCTGGTTCACAGCAAAACAAATATCAGGTCTAGTGATCGTTAAATAGATAAGCTTACCTACTAGTCTTCTGTATTGTTTTGGATCATCAAATGGTGTTGCCTCATACTCCCCCTCACGCAAGATCTTATAGCCATCCTCTAGTGGAGTCTTTGCTGGTTTCTCTCCAAGCATACATGCTCCATTCAAGAGATCAAGTGTGTACTTTCTTTGAGATAAGAATAGCCCATCTTTAGATCGGCATACTTCTATTCCAAGAAAGTACTTTAGTTCACCCAAATCTTTAATATCAAAAACAGATTTTAAATATGCTTTGGTGGTTTGTATACCTTCTTTGTCACTCCCTGTGATGATGATATCATCAACATACACAAGGATGACTACTATACCTTGTTGGCTGGTGAGGGTGAAAAGAGTATGGTCCGCCTCAGATCTACTAAACCCTTTTCCATTAAGGGTAGTGCTGAGCTTATGGTACCATGCTCTTGGTGATTGCTTCAGCCCATAGATGGCCTTCTTGAGTCTCAACACGTTTCCTGGTTTGACCATGTCTTCTAGACCAGGAGGAGGACGCATGTAGACCTCATCCTCTAGTTCTCCTTGAAGAAAAGCGTTCTTCACATCCATTTGCCATAGTTCCCACTCCAAGTTGGTTGCAAGTGACAGTATAATTCTGATGGTGTGAAGTTTTGCTACTGGTGCAAATGTATCCAAGTAATCTTCTCCATAAGTCTGAGTGAATCCCTTTGCTACCAGCCTTGTCTTCTTTCTTTCTGGTTTTCCATTAGCTAGATACTTGATGGTGTAGATGAGGCGACTTGTTACTGCTTTCTTTCCTTTGGGGAGCTCAACCTCAAACCATGTATCATTCTTGATCATGGCATTGATTTCATCTTCAACCGATGCTCTCCACTCATCATCTGCCATGGCCTCTTCATAAGTTCTTGGAAGATACTCTTGATCTACGTTGCTTATGAAGGCTTGATGTTCTTCTGGATATTGAGCCAAGGAACATACTGCCTGAGTGGGATGGGTAACTACATTGGCATTGAAGTATACCCTTTTATGCCTAATCCTGGTGCTTCTTCTTAATGGTTGTACTTGCACTTGTTCTTCAGTGTGTGCTTGCTGCCTAATCCTGTCGCTTCTTCTTAATGGTTGTACTTGTACTTGCTCTGCAGTGTCGTCATCCTCATGTTGATCATGACTTTCAGAACCTTCATGTTGTATTGCTCCTTCTGGTTCTGGTTGGTTGCCCCCCTCAGGATCAACCGGGAAACCCTCTGGAGCTGTAACTGTGGTTGGATTGAGCACCTCTCTAGGAGTCTCATTTGCGGAAAGCTGTTGATCTCTAAGGCTCTCCAGTATGATTCTCAAGTTAGTTGCTCTGTCTGATGGGGTGTGTGAGAGATCTTTCAGGTTATCCCAGCTTTTCTCATCATAATACCCTTTTGACTCCATAAATTTAACATCCCTTGAGACCATTACCCTCCTGGTTTCTGGTACATAGCACTTGTATCCTTTTTGATTTGCGGAATACCCAATGAATATGGCTTTGACACTTTTGGCTTCAAGTTTATTTCTTTGTTCTCCTGGAATCAAAACAAAACAGAGACATCCAAACACACGCAAATGCTCAAGGGAGGGTTTAGTTTTATTCAATACCTCATAAGGAGAGACATCATGGAGGATCCGTGTAGGTGTTCTATTGATTAAGTAGCATGCTGATACCACAACATCACTCCAAAACCGTTTTGGGACATTAGTGTGGAACATCATACTCCTAGCAACTTCCATGAGATGTCTATTTTTCCTTTCTGCCCCTCCATTTTGTTGAGGTGTGTATGGGCAACTGGTTTGATGGATGATTCCATGCCTGGTTAAATAGTTCTTGAAAGCGTGGCTTGTGTACTCACCACCATTGTCTGACCTAAAAATCTTAATCTTGGCATTAAAATGATTAGTGATATAGTTTTGAAAGTTAATAAAGGCTTCTAACACTCTATCTTTAGATTGGATTAATGTCAGCCAAGTATACTTTGATTTCTCATCTATAAAGGTGACAAAGTATTTGTGGTTTTCCCTAGATACACAAGGTGCAGTCCAGACATCTGAGTGAACTAGATCAAAGCAATGTTCATAAATAGAATTTGATTTAGGAAAAACGGTTCTGCAATGTTTACCAAGAATACAAGCCTCACAGCTATCATTCTTAAAAGACATATTAGGTAACATCAATCCTAAGGCACGAGAATGGGGGTGGCCTAATCTAGCATGCCATAAAGTACTCGAATTTAAAACAGAGGCAGAAGTAAAAGCATAAGATAAATTTGATTTAAGTTCAGTGTCTTCAAGCAAATAGAGATCTCCTTTGCTCACACCTTTTCCAATCATCTTACTGGTCTCAATATCCTGAAAATGAACCTCATTAGGACTAAATATCACATGGCAGTTAAGATCACACGTAGCCCTTTTTACCGAGAGTAAGTTAGATGTAAAGGTGGGCATGTATAAAGCCTTAGATTCTCCATCAAATAGTTTCAAATTCCCTATGCCCTCAATGGGTACCCTATCACCATTTGCAATTGTAACACTTCCTATAGCCGGTTTAACATTACTAATCAGTTTAGCATCTCTTATCATATGATGTGAGGCTCCTGAATCTATGATTAAAGGCCTAGCAATTTTAGAGTCACTTTGAATAGTATTTAAAGCATTACTACTAATGTTACCAGTGTTTGCATTGATGGCTTTTATGAGAGCCTCAATGTCTGACTTGCGGATTAGAGAGTCCTCTTGTTGAGGTTGAGTAGATGTTCCAGCAATGTGGGCAGTAGAGTTCATGGCTCTTCCTCCGTTTTGTTGCTGTATTGGTTGAACCAAAGGTTGAGCATTCTGATAAACAGCTTCATGTCCTCTAGCTTGGTTGAACCATGATGGAGGCCTGAGATGAGGATGAAGAATCCAGCACTGGTTCTTCATGTGTCCATTCCTTTTGCAATGCTCACAAGTGATTCGCCGGTTCTCTGGTTTGAAATAGGCCTTATGGACTGACGCTTCTGCTTTGTGCGCCATGTTAAGATCACCTTTTCCACCAAAGAGTCCCACAGATCCTTGCTCCTTTTGTATTTGAGCACATACCTCTTCAAGGGTAGGTAACTTGTCTGCCCTTAGCAGATGTTTGATGAGGTCATTGTATCCTGGATTGAGAGTGAGGAGTAGACCGAATACCTTATCTTGCTCACACCTCTCATTCAGGATGGTTGGATCAGTGGTATTTGGCCTCAACATTTCCAGTTCTGCCCAGAGAGCTCTGAACTTACCAAAGTGTTGGTTAAAGTCCATATCTTCCTGGTTCATGCCGTTGATGGCCTTCTTCACTTCAAAGACCCTACTGAGGTTGGATGTGTTTCCATAAACCTTCTGGAGGGTATCCCACAATTCTTTTGCGGTTTCACAGTATGAGTATGCCTCCATTATGGGACCATCAAGTGAGTTCTGGAGGATGTTCAGCACCATAAAGTCTTCTTGACTCCATTTGCCTTCATCTGCTACCACGATCTCCTTGCCATCTTCTCCTTGGACAGTTTGCTTTGGCGCCTCCACTGAAGTGATATGGGACCATAAGCCTCTTCCACCAAGGGCATTCTTGATCAATCTTGACCAGAGAAGGTAGTTAACTCCCTTTAGAGTGATGGGAATAACCATTGCCTTGTTTTGTTCCATTTTAGAAAAGTTTGTCTCTGTTATGAAAGAAGTGATGAAGAATAGTGTAGTTTTGCGGAAGAAAACTAGGTTTAGGAGCCAAATGGCTCTGATACCATGTAAGAATATGAAGAGTATATTGAAGAATACTCAAGAACACTTGAGAGAATGTAGAGAGTGATTCGTGACCAGAGGGAGAGAGAGAGAGAGATTGTGATCAAGAGAGAACAAGAGAATAATGAAGGGTTCTTTTTCCTTGCTTTGAATGATGAGAGTACAAGAGTTTAAATAGGCACCAAGAGGAGCCTACTGCCCATACTACTGCCCATACATGAATAAACAATAGAAACAATATAATAAGAGACCCATGCTGATCTAGATCTAATGTTTGGATTGAGAGGAGCAAAAGGAGACAGCATGTGCTTGGCTAGCATGGGGGATGAGCAAGTTGCTGAGTGGTCCTTGTCTTGCAAGTGAGTGAGTGCTTCTGACCTTGTCTATGCACGTGAAGTAGCTCCCCATAGGTCTCCTTAGTTTATTTCAAGTGCCTCTCCTCTTTTCTTTGCTTGCAAGTCACGTTAGGTCTCTCTTCATTGCTTGATCTCAACACATTATTTGTCTTCATTCTAACATTTACCAAGTCTTTGTCTTGCATTTGTTGCAACCTTATGTCGCCTACATGGCCAAAAGTCTCTTGTGCCATGTCTCCATTTTTCCTTGATCACTTGCGCTCAAGGCTTCTTCTTGAGCCGAACTCATCTTGATTCTGTAGCTCTTGTTAGTCATTGGGATATCCATTATCCTCCTGCCTTTTGGATCATCTATTATGCACCTCTTCTCTTGGAACTTCACCCGGTAGCCACTTGAAACAATTTGCAGAACACTCAGCAAATTTTTTGCCAAACCAGGAACCAAGAACACATTTCTGATGGTCTTCTTTCCACCTTTAGTCATCACGGTAATATCTCTTTTACTTGTTGTTATGACTATACTTCCATTTCCAATCTTTATTGGAACCTTGATACTCTTATCAAGCCTGGAGAAGTAACTCTCCTCCTTTGTCATATGATTAGTTGCTCCACTGTCAACTAACCAGACATCTTCCATTGTTTTTGTTGCTTCACTCGTACTGAACAACATATGGTCTTCATTCAAGTCTTCTTCCTCGAGACTTACATGTGCTCTCTTCTTTTTCTTTGAGTAGCACTGATTTGCAAAGTGGCCTAACTTTCCACAATTGTAACACTTCTTGTTACTCTTGTGATCCTTCTCTAGATCATCCTTATTTTGTTTCCTCAGACACTCACTCTCGTTGTGATTGTTCTTCTTGCAGAACCTACACCACTTCTTGACTCCACGGCCCTTTGAGTTGTCTTGAGTAACACCATACTTTTTCTGTTTAACACAAGCATCAAATGCTCCTTCACTTGTGCTTTCTTCTCTTGCAGCCAATCTTGCTTCATGAGCCTTCAAAATCTCGATTAGTTCTGCCATTGTTGTTGAAGTCAAATCGCTTGTTTGCTCCAAGACACTAACTATACTATCGAACTTGGTTGGGAGAGATATGAGTATCTTTTGTATGAGTTGGATGTCGGTCTTCTGTTCACCATGGTAAGTTAATTGATTTGCCAAGGCAACTAACTTATCCGTGAAAATTTTAATGTCTTCATTCTCATACATTTTCAGATTTTCATATTCTCTTTGCAACGTTTGAAGTCGAATCAAACGAACTTGAGAAGAACCTTGATACCAGCCTTCAATGCATCCCACGCCTCTTTAGATGTTGTTGATGCCGCAATCTGTGAGAAGATATGATCCGATACGGCAGTTTGCAAAATTTGCAAAGCCAAAGTATCATTCACCATCGCTTTTTCTCTAAGCGCCCTTGCCCTTGCTGTTTCAGGGGTCTCATCCACTTGCGCTGGTGGGGCTCCCACGCCTTCTTCTACCACAGACCATAACTTCCTAGTTTTGAAAATGGTTGACATCTTAATGCTCCAGAAGTCGTATTTCTCCCCATCAAATATGGGGATCACTTGATTTTGCATCGTTTCGTGTCCTTTCGATAAATCGTATGCCAAAATCCTCTAGCCTCCTTTTCTCTTCGCCAAGTGTTTCTCTGACTAGTGCTTTCTTCTTTGTCCTCTCAATCGTAAAGCTCTGATACCATGTTAATCTTTTGTAATTGATTGAGTTACACAAATATCACAGTGTGTTACACACGGATATGTCAATCTTCTACAACCGTTTGTGTCAAACAAAGATCACCCTGTGTTACACACGGATACGATAGAAGAATAAGATAGATGTTTCAGACTTATTCCAGAAAGTTTCTACTCTGTTTAACTTGTCTGGAAATACTTTGATATTATTGAGATTCTGTGATATATGTTTACAACAAATGATTGACCTTTATATAGAGATCGAATCATTATGAAGAGACACACCTCTTCATACTAAAAGACATTACATGAAGAGTTACAACTCTTTGTGTAATAACTAACTAATGTAAATGTACTAAGGAGAGATTAGATTATATAGTTTAACAACCAAAATTAATTTAGAGCCGTAAGAATAGAGAAATAGTTTGTTGAATAATTTATGAGAATAACCTTAATAAAGGAGTCAAAATCTTTGAAAAATCAGTGGTATAGGTAATAAATAAAAAGTACTGCATGGGTTAGAATTAAATAGGATTCTGATTTAATAGTATAGATTTTCAGGGTTTCATGAAGGCTAAACCACA